>QVTF01018745.1:0-47500 GCA_003573665.1 Oxygymnocypris stewartii
GTGTGTGTGTGTGTGTGTGTGTGTGTGTGTGTGTGTGTGTGTGTGTGAATATATGTGGTGTGTGTGTGTGTGTGTGTGTGTGTGTGAATATATATGCGAGAGTGTGTGTGTGTGTGTGTGTGTGTGTGTGTGTGTGTGTGTGGTGTGTGTGTGTGTGTGTGATATATATGTGAGCGAGTGTGTGTGTGTGTGTGAATATATTGTGTTGTGTGTGTGTGATATATCTGTGCTTGTGTGTGTGTGTGTGTGCTATATATGTGCGCGTGTGTGTGTGTGTGTGTGTGAATCTCTATGTGCTTGTGTGTGTGAATATATATGTGAGGTGTGTGTGTGTGTGTGAATATATATGTGCTTGTGTGTGTGTATATATGTGCGTGTGTGTGTGTGTGTGTGTGTGTGTATAAATGTGTGTGTGTTGTGTGTGTAAGTTGAGTGTGAATATATATGTGAGTGTGTGAGTAAATGTGAGTGTGAATATCTTTGAGAGTGTGTGTGTGTGTGTGTGTATAATGTATACATTAGTAGTAGTAGTAACCCTTTATTGTCACTAGTCACAAGTACCAGCGAAATTAGCCATTATATGATAAATCATTATATGATATATATTTTTTGTATTACAGGTTATGCTAAAAATGTAAAAAAAATAAATACTTATTTTGTCATGCAAATATTATATACTATGTAAACTGTAGTACTATATAATTATAAACTCTCGCTCTCTCTCTAATATTGTAATATTTAACATTTGTTAAATGGGTTTATTTAAAAAAAATGTTTTAGGTTTATATCAGTTAGTAATTATAACTTACGTCAATTAGTTGCCATAGCAACATTTCTAAAATTAATTTTGACGTTTTAATATTTCTAGATTTAATTTATATTTCAATTTAGTTTTAGCAATTTCAGTACTTGAACTTAATCAAGCCAATCAACAACATTTTAAATTGTGCGGAAAATACAGAAAATGCTTGTTTTGATGGAACACTAATTAAACGCATTTCTTTTTGATTATTGTTATTATTAAAAGTCAGTCATATTACAGCCAATGAACATAACAGTAGCCATTCCAACATATTGTATAGAATTTTTTTTTACATAGACTACAATATGTGAAATATGAGAATAAACAGTAAATTAATTACACGCCTTCCTGCTTTATTAATTTCTCATGACGTTGACGTTCGTCTCGCGGTGATACTCTGGCCCCGCCCACACTCTGCCTGCGTCACCGCCTGCTGCTGTCAAACCCGGCGCTTTTACCATCAATCAATCAATCAATAAATCATAACTCGGGATTCATAAACACTTATATTCGAACCATCTGTAGATACTCGCGTTGGACTGAACCCAAGTTAAAGTCTGTGTGTAACTTCAGCGAGTTAGCAGGTACGTAAACAAACCGCCATAAAGTAAGTTACCTCAGATTAGAAGTGTTTGACTGCAAAGACACGTCGACATAAAGTTTGCAGTCGCACATCAGACGTGTTTTACTGCTTAACCGTGTCGAATGTGAGCGTTCAGCAGAGAAAGTGCTGAGGCGGTGAGTTCGGCGGGAAACATGCGTCTCGAAGCCGCCGGAGAAAGCGCTGGATCGGGCTGAAGCTCTGCTGACTCCGCGGGTCTGAGCTGGTGAGAGATGAATGTGTGTTTGGTAGTGTTTCTGCACATGTTCAGTCCTGCACTGAGGCTTCATCAAACCAGAGTTGACAACTATATTTCAGGGGAAGTTAAAGGAAGTTTGATTTGTTGCGAAAATTGCTAAATGACAGTGTGACGTCACTGCACAATGACGCAAAATTGTGTCACTGTCAGTGTGTGCATGTGTGTGGGAGTTTGTGTGTGTGTGTGCGAGAGAGAGAGTGAGAGGGAGTTTGTGGTGTGTTTGAGTGAGAGAGAGATTGTGTGTGAGAGTGTGCATGTGTGTGTGTGTGGGAGTTTATGATTGTGTGTGTGTGTGCATGTGAGAGCGCATGAGAGTGTGTGTGAAAGTGCATGAGATTGTGTGAACGTGCATGTATGTGAGAGTGTGTGAGCGTGTGCGTAGGTGTGTGTGATTGTGTGTGTGCGCATGTGAGAGTGTGATTGTGTGTGTGCGCATGTGAGTGTGTGTGTGTGTGTGTGTGTGTGAGTGTGTGTGTGTGTGCGTGAGAGCGTGTGCGTGCATGTGTGTGAGAGTGTGTGTGTGTGTGTGAGAGTGTGATTGTGTGTGCGCATGTGAGAGTGAGTGTAGAGTGAGTGTGCGTGTGAGAGAGTGAGTGTGTGTGTGTGTGTGTGTGTGCATGAGAGTGTGTGTGCGTGCGTGTGTTCAGATGGCAAACTTAAGAAAAGTAGCCAAGTCTTGCACCGCTCAGATGAAGAAAATAATTTATAATAATAATAATAATATCGAAGGGTGCTTGAGGGTTATGCTGCGGCCGGTCGATGGCCGTGTCTGTTGTATATAAACCGCATCTGCTCTGCTGTCTTCAGTCTCAGGATGTCTGCGTTGCATCTTCTGGCCGTCTGGACGCTCCTCGCAGCGGCGTCTTCTCAGAGGAACGCTGTGGACTTCTCCGAGAGGTTTGGGAACGCCCTGCCGTCCCTCAGTCGCCCGGCTAACTTCAGCCTGATCTTCTACAGCATCATGTTTGACGCGGGCAGCACCGGCACCCGCATCCACGTCTACACCTTCATCCAGAAAGAGCCGGGTGAGATCACTACATAGACAGCAGGTCGTTGAGGGGTTAAACACATCACATGGTTTGAAACAGTAACATGCTGTAAGAGGAAGATTTGTAGTTATGGAATTAATTTAGCATAAAGTAACTTCAGAAATAAACCTGGTTTGTTTGTAACTCACTTAAACACTGCATGGTTATTATAGTTAATTAAAACTAGTGCTGTTAAGCAATTAATCACGATTAATTACA
This sequence comes from Oxygymnocypris stewartii, assembly GCA_003573665.1. NCBI lineage: Eukaryota > Metazoa > Chordata > Actinopteri > Cypriniformes > Cyprinidae > Oxygymnocypris > Oxygymnocypris stewartii. The sequence continues at coordinate 2,910 of QVTF01018745.1, forward strand.
TCCATAAAAGTTTTTGTTTACATAATATATGTGTGTACTGTGTATATTTATTATGTCTATATAATACACATACATACAGTGTATAATTATATTACAGATAAATATATTTTATATAAACAACTATAATATATTTTAATATATAATAACAGTGATATATTATTTTATATTATATATATATATAACCAATTATAATATATCCTATTTTTCTTAAATCTATACATGTATTTTTATATTCATAATAAATATACATATATTATGTAAACAAAAACTTTTTTAGATGCAATTAATCGGATTGACAGCACTAATTAAAACCATTTAAATATTTTTGTTAACTGAAATAAAATATAAAAACATTGATTTTATTTCAGCTAATTGCCAAGGAAAGATTTCTTCTTATTTTGTTTAATATGATGCACTAAAATAACTCAAACTGAAATACAAAATAAATAAAAACTATATATCGTATTTAAAACAAATATAAATGTGACAAAACACACAACAAATTTACAAAAATTCAAATGGAAAATTAAACTGATTAAAAATATAACATATCTACCTTTTATATTTGACCACATTCTTTAAACAAAATATATGGTAATAGGCTTAATTTTATTTATGTTAAAATAATATGTTAGGAATTATTTCTAAAATATGTATGCAAATTTAAAATACTACTACTAGTAATATTTGTTGAACTGCAATTTATCTAGATGTAGATTATGTAGATGAATACAGACACACACACACACACACAGACACACTCTCTCACACACACACAGACACACTCTCTCACACACACACACACACACGCACACATACACAGACGCACACACACAGGCACACACACACAGACACTCACACACACACACACACACACACACACACACACACAGACACAGACTCACACACACACACTCACACACACACACACACACACACAGACACAGACACACTCACTCACACACGCACACACACACACACAGACACACAGACACAGACTCACACACAGACTCACACACAGACTCACACACAGACTCACACACAGACCCACACACAGACTCACACACAGACTCACACACAGACTCACTCACACACGCACACACACACACAGACACACACTCACACACACACTCACACACAGACTCACACACGGACTCACACACGGACTCACACACGGACTCACACACGGACTCACACACGGACTCACACACGGACTCACACACGGACTCACAACACTGGACTCACGACACGGACTCACACACGGACTCACACACGGACTCCCACACGGGACTCCCACACGGACTCCCAACGGACTCCCACACGGACTCACACACGGACTCCCACACGGACTCCCAACGGACTCCCACACGGACTCCCACACGGACTCCCACACGGACTCCCACACGGACTCCCACACGGACTCCCACACGGACTCCCACACGGACTCCCACACGGACTCCCACACGGACTCCCACACGGACTCCCACACGGACTCCCACACGGGACTCCCACACGGACTCCCACACGGACTCCCACACGGACTCCCACACGGACTCCCAACGACTCCCACACGGACTCCCACACGGACTCCCACACGGACTCCCACACGGACTTCCCACACGGACTCCCACACGGACTCCCACACGGACTCCACACGGACTCCCACCGGACTCCCACACGGACTCCCACACGGACTCCCACACGGACTCCCACACGGACTCCCACACGGACTCCCACACGGACTCCCACACGGACTCCCCCCGACTCCCACACGGACTCCCACACGGACTCCCCACACGGACTCCCACACGGACTCCCACACGGACTCCCACACGGACTCCCACACGGACTCACACACGGACTCACACACGGAATCACACACGGACTCACACACGGACTCACACACGGACTCACACACGGACTCCCACACGGACTCACACACGGACTCCCACCGGACTCCACACGGACTCACACACGGACTCACACGGACTCACCACGGACTCAGACACGGACTCAGACACGGACTCAGACACGGACTCAGACACGGACTCAGACACGGACTCAGACACGGACTCAGACACGGACTCAGACACGGACTCAGACACGGACTCAGACACGGACTCAGACACGGACTCAGACACAGACACTCACAGGGACACACACACAGACACTCACTCACTCACACACACACACACACACACACACACACACACACTCACACACAGACACTCACACACAGACACTCACACACAGACACTCACACACAGACACACACACACACACACAGACACTCACACACAGACACACACACACACACACACACACACACATACACAGACACTCACACAGACACAGACACACTCACTCACACACACACATACACAGACACTCACACAGACACAGACACACTCACTCACTCACACACACACACACACACACACACACACACACACACACACTCACACACAGACACAGACACAGACAGACAGACACACTCACTCACACACATACACAGACACACTCACTCACTCACTCACACACACACACACACACACACACACAGACACTCACACACAGACACAGACACACTCACTCACACACATACACAGACACTCACACACACACAGACACAGACACACACACACACACATACACAGACACACTCACACACACACACACACATACACAGACACACACACACAGACACACACACACACACACACACACAGACACACTCACTCACATACACAGACTCACACACACACACACATTTTTACAGACACACTCACTCACACACACACACACACACACACACACACACAGACACACACACACACACACACACACACCTCATAAGTGTTTATTGTGCTGCAAATCGATGCCGATTTAAATAAAAACCTACAGTAATAGTTAGGGTAATTACAGAGTAATTGAGTTCTGACGATGACTATCTGTTTCCCTCAGACGGCCTGCCGGTGCTGGACAACGAGACGTTCCACTCGACGAAGCCCGGTCTCTCTGCACTCGCCGACACCCCTGAGATCGTGAGTTATTAGGAGCTCGTGTGTGATCCGCAGATGTGTGTTTGTGCAGTCAGCGCTGATGTTTGTGCTCTCAGGCCGGTCATGCAGTGCGTCAGCTGCTGCACGTGGCCAAGAAGACGGTTCCTGCGGTGGAGTGGAAGAGAACGCCGGTGCTGTTCAGAGCCACGGCTGGACTGAGACTGCTGCCGCCGGCTAAAGCTCTCGCGCTTCTGGAGGAGGTACAGCTAGCCCTCGGCGCTGCTCGCACGGCGGTCAGACACCACCTGTGGGGGGGGGCTATGGCACTACATAATATTTATTCACTTTCCCTGCCAAACACATAATTTTCCGGGTTTCTGTGTTCTCGCAGTCATATGCTAGGGGGCGCTATTACACCTCTCCTGAATGATCACTCGATCAAAAACACAGACGAGGAAGACACAGAAGCCAGCGATCTCATATATAAACATATGCATATGAAAAATAATGTTACAGAGTGAAATGTGGATCCAGAAAGCGGTGCAAGCTGTAGATGTACTGCAGCTTTACGTTGATAATATACTGAATATGATCCAGACGTAGTATTTCATATTGTGCTCAAAATGCAGCTTTTTTTATTAAACCTACCTACATTCAAGTGTTGATTTAATATAACGAGTTATTTTGTTTGAACGTAGAGGGTGTGGTCTTTATTTCGATGTATTGCATGTTTAGATATTCATAACTAAATATTAGGGGGCGCCACGAGTAAAAATCAGCAAAAACGCTGGTGTTAAAAAAAAAAGTTAGATTTTATGATAAAATGTGCAAAAAATACTATTTTCGAATTTTTCGTGAAATAACTTCCCAAAACACATTTAGACACTTTTTTTAGTTTCCAGTGTGGTAATTTTTTGATTGTGAAAATTACAATTTTTTTCAGGACCATATGTGACCCTGGAGCACAAAACCAGTCATAGTGCATCATCTGAAGATTCATAAATCATATTTACATTGATGTATGGTTTGGACAATATTAAAAAATCTGGTGCAAAAAATCTAAATATTGAGAAAATCATCTTTAAAGTTGTTCAAATTAAGTCTTAAGCAATGCATATTACTAATCAATAATTAAGTTTTGATATATTTATGGTAGGAATATCTTCATGGAACATGATCTTAATATCTAATGATTTTTGGCATAATAGAAAAATGTATAATTTTGACCCATACAGTGTATTGTTGTCTATTGCTACACGTATAGCTGTGCTGCTTACGACTGGTTTGTGCGGTATGTTCGTCTCAACACCGTCGTGTGTGTTTGTCTGCAGGTGCAGGACGTCTTCGATGAATCTCCGTTTTACGTGCCTGTCGATAGCGTCAGTGTCATGAACGGCACGGATGAAGGTCTGTCCTCAAAACTACTGCACAAAAACTATTTCATTCACCCCAAATAAAACAATATATTATTATTTTTATGCAAAAAAGTTGAAGTGTTAAAATGAATGCATTGTGAAAATTTATCAGATTTTCTCTGTAAATCTCACTCGGAATAAAATAATGACTTTAATGTGAGAAATTTTATTTAAATGGTCAAATATTTATGCATCGTGCTGGTATTTATTGTACTGTAAATGCATGCTGATTAAATAAAAAAATATGATAATTATAAAAATATTAGTCATTTTTTGGAGCATAAAGATTTAGCGTTTTAACAATTTAGCACATTTCTCTCTAAATATTGTTATATATAATCTCAGATATAATGCAAAGTAATTTTCTCTCTAAATATTGTTACGTAATCTCATCTATAATGCAAAGTAATGTTATTTTAATATGATAATTATTTGTTTTTAAATGTTTATGCATCACGGTAGTGTTTGTTGTACTGCACATTTATACTGAAATAAATATCAAAATAATTTGGACTAATTATAATTTGATGAAAAAATCTTACAAATTTTTAAGCATGCAGATTTTCTGTAATGCGAAATAATCTGATTATAATGACTTTAATGTGAGTGATTTATTAAAGTAATTTATTCACAAGTCAAATGTTTAGATCATGGCAGTATTCGTACTCTATTGTGATTTAACGCTGATTTTAATCACAGATATAATACAGTAGTGAGAATATGATGTGAATCATCATCACTGGGATATGTAAATGAGATTAAACCGTGTTAGAAACTACAGCACTAGCATAACACCCCAGATTCAGCATCAGACCGCAGAAACCACACATAACCGCAGCACTGATATTATTATGATTCACGTGAAGCTGATCATGTGTTTATTATTACTGTAATATCTGTCTTCTCAGGGATTCTGGCCTGGGTCACAGTCAACTTCCTGACAGGTGAGACGTTATACAGTGAGATTAATAAATAATGAGCTTATTAACATGATGTCAAGTCACCTTTATTTATATTAGGGGTGTGCACTACACTGATATTACGGTTCGGTTACGATTATCACCTCATTGATTCAGTTCACATGTATACAATTTTGTCAATAATTACAAGCAGTCAGACATATGAACTGAACCTTTAATTGTACGTGCTGAAAGAAAACATGCTTCTTGAATGTATCACACTAAACTAAGTCTGTGCACAGAAGACAACAGGAGCGTTCAGAACACATACACAGAATACTTTGCACTGATGGGGTTAACAGCACGGCTCCCTGCGCAGCGTCCACGGCTCCCTGCGCAGCGTCCACGGCTCCCTACACAGCGTCCACGGCTCCCTGAGCAGCGTCCACGGCTCCCTGAGCAGCGTCCACGGCTCCCTGAGCAGCGTCCACGGCTCCCTGAGCAGCGTCCACGGCTCCCTGAGCAGCGTCCACGGCTCCCTGAGCAGCGTCCACGGCTCCCTGAGCAGCGTCCACGGCTCCCTGAGCAGCGTCCACGGCTCCCTGAGCAGCGTCCACGGCTCCCTGAGCCGCGTCCACGGCTCCCTGAGCCGCGTCCACGGCTCCCTGCGCCGCGTCCACGGCTCCCTACACAGCGTCCACGGCTCCCTGAGCAGCGTCCACGGCTCCCTGAGCAGCGTCCACGGCTCCCTACACAGCGTCCACGGCTCCCTGAGCAGCGTCCACGGCTCCCTGAGCAGCGTCCACGGCTCCCTACTCCGTGTCTACGGCTCCCTACTCCGTGTCTACGGCTCCCTGCGCCGCGTCCACGGCTCCCTGCGCAGCGTCCACGGCTCCCTGCGCAGCGTCCACGGCTCCCTGAGCAGCGTCCACGGCTCCCTGCGCAGCGTCCACGGCTCCCTGAGCAGCGTCCACGGCTCCCTGAGCAGCGTCCACGGCTCCCTACTCCGTGTCCACGGCTCCCTGCGCCGCGTCCACGGCTCCCTGCACAGCGTCCACGGCTCCCTGAGCAGCGTCCACGGCTCCCTGAGCAGCGTCCACGGCTCCCTGCGCAGCGTCCACGGCTCCCTGCGCAGCGTCCACGGCTCCCTGCGCAGCGTCCACGGCTCCCTGAGCCGCGTCCACGGCTCCCTGCGCCGCGTCCACGGCTCCCTGAGCAGCGTCCACGGCTCCCTACTCCGCGTCCACGGCTCCCTGCGCCGCGTCCAAGGCTCCCTGCGCCGCGTCCAAGGCTCCCTGCGCCGCGTCCAAGGCTCCCTGCGCCGCGTCCAAGGCTCCCTGCGCCGCGTCCAAGGCTCCCTGCGCCGCGTCCACGGCTCCCTGCGCCGCGTCCAAGGCTCTCCCTACACCGTGTCCACGGCTCCCTGCGCAGTGTCTATTGCTCCCTGCACCGTGTCCACGGCTCCCTGCGCAGTGTCTATTGCTCCCTGCACCGTGTCCATGGCTCCCTGAGCAGGGGACATTCGTTGTAGTTTACTTCCGAACATTCATTCATGGATTGCATTGCGCAGCGTCTTCAAGCACAGAAGAGTGTGACATCATATTCCTCTGATATATACGATTTTAATTCACGTTCGCTTCGAACTGGAATCATGGTGTAATATCCTGATGTCCACTTCGCAGGGCACTTACGTTCCAATAGAACATACATCTGAAACGATAAGAGTAAACAGTCGAAATGTGCAAGCCAATCTCAGAAATAACATGTATCCACCAGGCAGGTACAAAAATAAAGTAATAGGCTAATAAATAAGTAAATAATTGTAATAAAGTAATGGAGCAAGGGTTAAATCAGTCAGGAGTACCCTGGGATCTTTCCAGACCGCTGCAGGCTATGCACACGTCAATGCCGTTCGAAACTACATATCGGCCCTAGTACTGAGCCTTGAGGTACTCCACACTGCACTTGTGATCGATATGATACCTCTTCATTCACTGCTATGAATTGATGGCGGTCAGATAAGTACGATTTGAACCATGCTAGTGCACTTCCACTAATGCCAACAGAGTTTTCAAGTCTATTCAAAAGAATGTTGTGGTCAATCGTGTCGAACGCAGTGCCAAGATCCAGGAGCACTAATAAAGAGATACAACCACGATCAGAGCAGTCATTAGTCACTCTAATGAGAGCAGTCTCAGTACTACGAGATGCTCTAAATCCTCACAGATATCATTTTTCTCTAAGAAGGAGTATAATTATGAGAATACTTGCTTTTCTAGTATCTTGATGTCAGTGAGTTTAAAGCTGATGCTCTTTAGAATGACATTAATAACTCGTATTCGGTTTCTATCAGCCATCAAACACCTGCTGATTAATATTTCATAATGTTCTTGTCCTTCAGAAGTGTTGATGTTTGTATATCTTTGATGCTGTTTGCAGGTCGACCTCCAGAGAAGCACACAGAAGACGGTGGGAATACTGGACCTGGGCGGAGGATCCACTCAAATCACCTTCCAGCCCAAAGCAAGGGTCAGTGAGTTCTGGTTCTGACCCACCCCAGACCTACACACCAGCAGCGGGTTATAATAGGGGAGGGCTGTGCCATTTGGGAAAATATGGAATTGCGATTTATTTATTTTTTGACAGATATTGCGATTTATTTTTATATATATATATATATATATATATATATATATATATTTTTTAATTAGCAATATTGTTGCAATATTGTCAATATTGTGCAGAAAAGTATGACTTTACCCTGCTGAAAAAAACAAAAATACAATAGAAACCATCACAGAAATTCTTATAGTTTCCATAAAAACCATTACAAATTCATTTTTGTGTTGGGTATTATTCCAATATGAATTACTGCCATCTGCTAGATTACATCCCACCAATAGAATCCATCCCATACCAGTACACACCATTATAGTTTCCATTAAAACCAATACAATTCCCATTATAACCATTAAAGCATTACATTGTTTTGGGAGACTGTTCTTTTTGTGTTTTTCTCTTCTGCAGGGAAGATTATAATGTATTACTAGTTTTACAGAATTACTGAATTTTACAGGAAAGATTTGTTTATTTTTTATAAATAAAGAACTGTATTTCTTTAGTCAATTATTAAAGTATCACGTGTTACACGGGCTGATTTATTAATTTTTTTAAGAATTTGTGATTTTAAGAACAAGTGGGAAATGTGCTGAATGTTTAATTTCATCCGAGTGAGACTTACTGTACATTCGTGTTAAACGCGGGTTGACACGGGTCGCGCGCGTGCGTCCAGATAACCTCGTGAGAGACTTACGGAGCAGAACCGGGCACGAGACCGAGAGTATTAAAGAGCATTACGAGACAGGCTGTGTGATATGATGATATATATCGGATGGACGAAATAAAAAGTATATCGTTTCATATTATGTTCTATCGTTTATTTCGTGATGTCGCAAAATACATTGTTTACGGTAAAACCTTTTCATCATTTGAGTGACTGTGATCTTTATACGACAGAACGACCACAAAACCAGGAGCTCGTTACTAAACGAGGACTACATCTGTAGCACGGTCACGCGTTTTTAAGCACTGCAGTTGAAACACAAGCAATAGAGTTATATGTGTGCGCCGTCTCTTTCTGTGGGAGAGGAGCGCTTTTTCTTTTCCGCCGACTTTGAATAATTACATAAACACACTTATATGCGTCAGAATCCCCGTCTGTGCAAGTATCCTCGTTAACACAGTGATTAAGGTCTTAAGAGAGAGTAAACGACAGAAAGAGAAACACATACAGGAGCTATATTAGATCCGGACTTCACTCTTAAAGGGGAAGCGTTCCAATATTCATCATGTTAATCACAGCACACTGCTCTCGACTAAATCACTTTAATGAGAATAAATAATGATATATTTATAATATGTATAGAATCTATACATAACACACGTGTTAATTATATCCATCGTAGATATAATTAACACAGTAAAGACTAATTAATTTACACAATGTATGTAGCGTTTCTTATTTATTGTAGTTTTTTTGTCTTGTTCTTTATTTCATCACGGACTGTTTATTTATCTTCAGCGAGGTTGAGTTTCTCTCTTTAGGCTTGTATTAGTTTGATATTGGTGACAAGGACTATGATATTTATATGGTATCAAAGATTTTAATATAATAAAAAATATGCGTCTTGCAGTCTTTTCATCCGTTTTTTAACTAAACGCTCGTTTTGTCCGTCAATTTGAACCAGACTAGTGTTTTGGGCCGCCTAGCAACCACTCAGAGCACCTTAGCGACCGCACAGTACTGTGGTAGGTTTGTGAGCTGTTTGTTGTATTTGACAGAAAAGCGGTCCAGCGGATCACATGGTGCGGTTCCAGATGTTCAGCAGCACGTATGAGCTCTACACACACAGGTGACCACAGTGATGAGGATGATGATGAGGATGATGCAGGAATGTGGCGTTTCCCGCTCTAAACGTGCGCTCTTCTTCACAGTTACCTTGGAAACGGAATCAAGGCGGCACGTCTGTCGGCTCTGGGAGCGCTGGGTTCAGACGGTACTAAACACACACACACACACACACACACACACACACACGCGTGATGTTCAATACGAGCGGCGACCGCTTCAGTCTTCATCTGTGTGTGTGTGTGTGTGTGTCTGTCTGTGTGCATGTGTGTGTGTGTGATTCTGTGTGAGATTCTGTGTCTGTGTGTGTGTGTGTGTTTGATTCTGTGTCTGTGTGTGTGTGTCTCTGTATGTGTATGTGTGTGTGTGTGTGTGTGTGTGTGTGTGTTTCTGTGTCTGTGTGCGTGCATGCGTTCGTGTCTGTGTGTGTGTGTGATTCTGTGTCTGTGTGTGTGTTTGATTCTGTGTCTGTTTGTGTGTGTGTGATTCTGTGTGTGTTTGATTCTGTGTCTGTTTGTGTGTGTGTGATTCTGTGTGTGTGTGTGTTTCTGTGTCTGTGTGCGTGCATGCGTTCGTGTCTGTGTGTGTGTGCGTGCGTGTGTGTGTGTGTGTGTTGCAGGTCTGGAAAAGAAAGTTTTCCAAAGCTCCTGTTTAAAATATTCGGGTGAATTCAGCTTCGGAGGATTCGATTATCACGTCAGCGGAGTCACCGACGGTAAAACACAGAGGGGTCTTTACAAGTTTAAAATATAATTAATTGTATTATTTATTGCTGCATTTAATATTGTGCATTTAAAATTTAGAACATTTTCAGGTTTTCATCTTATATTTATAATTAATTTAGAAATGATTTTTATAAATAATCTAAATATTAAAAATAGTACTTAAAACATATAAATTGTATTTCTCTTTAATTAATTTATAAAAAAAATTACATGAAAATCTATAAACTGTAAAGAAGTGAGTAGAAATGCTAAAAACAAGAAATTAATAAATGTTAAATTAAATTTAAATGTATGAAATTTATAAATTCTATTTAATTTATAAAAATATTACATGAGAATTGTAAATAATAAAAACTAAAGAAAATGCCTAGAACTCTAAATAAATCTAAGTAAATAATCCTGAAGTTATTCCTGTAATTGTATTGTTCTGTCAGTGTTAATGAATGCTGATGTATTGGTGCTCAGGTGCGACGGGCTTTAAAGCGTGTTATCAGGAGATGCTGACGGTGGTGAAGGGCATCATTACACCACCTCTCCACCTGCAGGACAGCGGCAGCTTCTACGCCTTCTCTTATTACTTCGACCACGCCGCGGAGGCCGGACTCATCGGTGAGACGCCACACACCTCTTATCACACATAAGCCGCCGGCGTCCGTTGTACATTTAAAAAAAAATCCAGAGCGATTTTTGACCGCTGACCAATGACAAGCAAGCGGCGAGTCGTTTCCAGAACAACAAAAACAACGAGAGAAAAGATAGCCGGTAGAAACAAATTTGACCAATTAATGGTCAAATATGTAGTATTGTGTTAACATTGTATTGACTAAAAATGCGCTAGCACACGTTCAGAATCAGCTTCATATAGCAGGTCGTCTGACTCGTACGTTCCCGTAACATCAGTGCATTTCCCTGTTGAAGCCTAGCGTCTATTGACTTCAATGGGGCTGCTTCGAAACTAGACGTCATTGGATAAAGGCTGCGATTATGTCCCGCCCACAGACGCTCAGCGTGAATGGAGGCGTGGCCTGGACGCCGGGCTTCTGCGTGATGATTGGAGGGTCTGTCGAAACACTTCTCCTTTTGATTGACAGCGATTTTGATATAAAAAGTCACTGACGCTGAAGCTATTCGAGCTCAGTCCCGTTGCGGAAGACAAACTGCTGCAACCTATTTCTTGGTATTTGCTTGGCTAATTTTCATCATACATTTCACACAATTATACAACACATTCCTTGTTTGCGTTTAACCTAATTCCCACATCCGTCGAGTTGATTCATTCACACAGTAGGCTAGAGCATTGTCTTGGAAAGGAACGTAGGGCAGAATTTAGTTATAAATAAATGGACCATTATTATGATGCTGGCCCCCTCTTTGAAAGACCAGCAGCCGCCACTGCGGGAGACCGATCGTACTAGTTTCAGAGCACAAGGATTGTTTGAAACGTCCTCCAGCTCCTGGACTAGATTGTTGGAAGCACCACACAGTTTAATGTCACGCTCACAGAAACGTCATTGTGAAGCGCCGTTACTCTCATCATTAACTGCACACAGCGCTAGGCAAACGTTTCAGCTGTTGTTATAGCAAAAGAACACGCCCTCGGCTGCTATTTGTAACCAAGCGGCGACATCGTGAAACCAACGCGGACGTGACTAAAAAGTGGTTTTATCGTTAATTCTTTGTGACAACTGTGGGGGGGTACATTTTTCTTTCACTCTTCTAAGCCTTAAATATATGCATAATTAGGGGCGTGGCTACTTGAGTGACAGGTGGATTGCTGCGACGTGTCGCGGTTCCAGCAATCGGCTCCGCCCACCTCCCGCCTTTTTGCCCATGTTCGATTATCCGGGAGTGACGCTCTGCCAAGATGGCGAGGGCAGGCTCCGCCCACTTTGAGCTTCATAAATCCTCTTGTGACGTCACGAACACTACGTCCATTTTTTACAGTCTATGGTTACAACCAAAACACGGATTCAAAAATCAAAACATATTTTATTTGACTAAAAAAGTGGTCTTGTCAACTTTAAAAGACGCCGTGCCCGAAAGCTGTCATTGAAGTGCGTCTCGTGTTCCAGAACAAATCTGAACGGACCGAACATAAGAAGTCTTTTTATATCGATATCAAGTGTTTATACTCAACCTTGACATAAACATTTGATGGTTTAATTCTTTACTTCACTTGAATAGATTGAGATTTGTTTTGCCATTTGTGACCGTGGAGCACAAAACCATTCTTAAGTGTCAATTTTTCGAAATTAAGAATTATGCATCATCTGAATCTGAATAAATCATATTTACATTGATGTATGGTTTGGACAATATTTGAAAATCTGAGGGTGCAAAAAAATCTAAATATTGAGAAAATCATCTTTAAAGTTGTTCAAATTAATTCTTAGCAATGCATATTACTAATCAATAATTAATTTTTGATATATTTATGGTAGGAACATGATCTTAATATTCTAATGATTTTTGGCATATAATAAAAATGTCTAATTTTGACCCATACAATGTATTTTTGGCTATTGCTACAAATATACTCCAGTGAGTTTTGTGCTCCAGGGACACATTTGTCATGTTAACAAAACATTAATAAATCACGGACACGGTTCAAAGGTCACACTTGTACTAATTTTTGGTGATTCTGAACACAGCTCGTTGAGATTTATGGTTTTGATTTTCAGGCAGATTTAGAATAAAACAAAATTTTTATATTTCAAATAATATAAAATCGTATTTTTGTGAATTTTGCATGACAATAAACATCTATAATTGCCCCCCCCCCCACTTTTTTCACTTAAGTCTTAATATTTATGATTATTTTATGTTGGAAATGTAATTTTCAGGTCAATGCTTAAGTGATAAATAGATCATAGGTATTCCATAAATATAATGTAGTACCATAAAATGTTGATAAAAAAACATATCAAATTAAAATAGTATGTTTTTCATTGACTTACAAACAATTGGTATGATTTTTTAAATAATGTTGCTTTTTCTGACTCCATATTTGTTCTTGTTTTAATCCTAAACTCACTTAATTTTGATCAGTTTCTCAGAAAACAGGACTTCATATCTCGTGTCGTTTCACGTCTCCGGATTTAAGAAAAACAAGGCTCAAATATTGCACTTTTTTACAGTAAAGTTATTGGTTCGTTGTGTTTTCCCTTCAATGTGCTGTATTTGGTCCACTAAGAAGCAGAAGCATGTTAGTTTGTGACTGAGCTCAGTTTGTGATGAGAATGAATCTCTGAAACGCTGCAGATGAGAGCAGAGGAGGAGCCGTGAAGATCCGAGACGTCCGGAGACGAGCCAAAGAGGGTGAGACTCATCTTCATCATCATCATCTTCCTCTCATATACATGCACAAACCCCACCTGAGCTCTCGTGGGTGTGTGTGTGTGTCTCTGTGCGTGTGTCTCTGTGCGTGTGTCTCTGTGCGTGTGTGTGTGTGTCTCTGTGCGTGTGTCTCTGTGTGTGTGTGTGTGTGTGTGTGTGTCTGCGTGTGTCTCTGTGTGTGTAGTGTGTGACCGTCCATCTAAGCACTCTCAGCTCAATCCGTTCCTCTGCATGGATCTCACATACATCGTCTGTCTGCTCAAAGACGGCTTCGGCTTCAAGGAAAGCACCGTCCTCCAGGTACGGCTGGGTTTCTCTGTCTTTAACCTGCTAACTAGTGTTAACCGGTTAACCCTGCCGCTTGTGTTTGCAGCTGACCAAGACGGTGAGGAACGTGGAGACCAGCTGGGCTTTGGGAGCTGCTATCTACCACTTCCAGACGGTCCGGATCCATTAAAGAGCGTCTTCATGTCTGATTCCTCAGGATTCCTCTTTACATCACCGAGCGAATGTGTGACGGCTTTAATGCAGCACTGAGCATAACTGCAAACAACATTTGTGTCGATTAACTGTCTTGAAGCAGATTTAAGTACAAGCTTATTCCAGACAGAATCCTGAATAACAGCAAAAACAGTGAAGGACTGTTTACGGAAACAGCAATGAATGTGCATCATTAACCAAAACAAGTTTTTTTTCACTCACCAAAAAAAAGTCTCATACAAATTTTTTTAGCCAACATTTTTCCAAACTCCAAAAATCAATAATCGCGCATCAAAATGTTTTTTACTCGTCAAACATTTTTTTGCTCGTCAAACATTTTTTCGCTCGTCAAACATTTTTTTGCTCGTCAAACATTTTTTCGCTCGTCAAACATTTTTTTGCTCGTCAAACTTTATGCGCTCGTCAAACTTTTTTTCGCTCGTCAATTTTTTTTGCTCATCAAACATTGTTTCGCTCGTCAAATATTGTTTCGCTCGTCAAACATTGTTTCGCTCGTCAAACATTGTTTCGCTCGTCAAACATTGTTTCGCTCGTCAAACATTTTCGCTCGTCAAACATTGTTTCGCTCGTCAAACATTGTTTCGCTCGTCAAACATTGTTTCGCTCGTCAAACATTGTTTCGCTCGTCAAACATTTTTTTGCTCGTCAAACATTTTTTTGCTCGTCAATTTTTTCGCTCGTCAAACATTTTTTTGCTCGTCAATTTTTTTGCTCGTCAAACATTGTTTTGCTCGTCAAACATTTTTTTGCTCGTCAAACATTTTTTTGCTCGTCAAACATTTTTTTTGCTCGTCAAACATTTTTTTGCTCGTCAATTTTTTTGCTCGTCAAACATTGTTTCGCTCGTCAAACATTGTTTCGCTCGTCAAACATTGTTTCGCTCGTCAAACATTGTTTCGCTCGTCAAACATTTTTTGCTCGTCAAACATTGTTTCGCTCGTCAAACATTTTTTTGCTCGTCAAACATTTTTTGCTCGTCAAACATTGTTTCGCTCGTCAAACATTGTTTCGCTCGTCAAACATTGTTTCGCTCGTCAAACATTGTTTCGCTCGTCAAACATTTTTTTGCTCGTCAAACATTTTTTTGCTCGTCAAACATTGTTTCGCTCGTCAAACATTGTTTCGCTCGTCAAACATTTTTTTGCTCGTCAAACATTTTTTTGCTCGTCAATTTTTTCGCTCGTCAAACATTTTTTTGCTCGTCAATTTTTTTGCTCGTCAAACATTGTTTTGCTCGTCAAACATTTTTTTGCTCGTCAAACATTTTTTTGCTCGTCAAACATTTTTTTGCTCGTCAAACATTTTTTTGCTCGTCAAACATTTTTTTGCTCGTCAAACATTTTTTTGCTCGTCAATTTTTTTGCTCGTCAAACATTGTTTCGCTCGTCAAACATTGTTTCGCTCGTCAAACATTGTTTCGCTCGTCAAACATTGTTTCGCTCGTCAAACATTTTTTTGCTCGTCAAACATTTTTTTGCTCGTCAAACATTGTTTCGCTCGTCAAACATTTTTTTGCTCGTCAAACATTTTTTTGCTCGTCAAACATTTTTTTGCTCGTCAAACATTTTTTTGCTCGTCAAACATTTTTTTGCTCGTCAAACATTTTTTTGCTCGTCAAACATTTTTTTGCTCGTCAAACATTTTTTTGCTCGTCAAACATTTTTTTGCTCGTCAAACATTGTTTCGCTCGTCAAACATTTTCACTCGTCAAACATTTTTTTGCTCGTCAAACATTGTTTCGCTCGTCAAACATTTTCACTCGTCAAAAATCACTTTTTTTCTCTTGTATATATTCAAACATTTTTTATTCAAACATTGTTTCGCTCGTCAAACATTTTTGTGCTCTTTTTAAATATTTTTCACTCAACTAATTTTTTTCGCTTGTCATTTTTTTCTAAAATTAAATGTTTTTTTTTCACTCAAACATCTTTTCACTCGTCAAAAATCACTTGTCATTTTTTTTCGTGACAAATCACTTCACTCGTCAAACATCTTTTTGCTCGTCAATTTTTCTGCTCGTCAAACATTTTTTGGCTTTCAATGACAACTACCCAGATTTCAGATCTGAAATGAACAAAATTCTTGAAAGTAACGTCTGGGTCATGGACATAGTTTAGTGGGACATCAATTAGATATTGGCCAGCTCATATGCTACCTATTTGTCTTGTGCATTCTCCATACACTTGCAATTATTTTATATCATAATTTTGTGTCATAATTACTTTCATGTATAGAAAGTAAAACATTCACTTTAATTTCTCCACTTAGTTATTGCTGGTTACTTTGAATGTTGAACATTTTTTTGTTTTGAAGCTGTCAATTTCAGTAGTGAAATATCTCCATGTTTAGGTGCAACCGAGTGTTTACATTAACCTAGTTATGCTGAATATTGTTTTATTACTTTCAATAGTGAACGTTCTCTTTATTGTTTAGCTACAAACTACAGTTTACATTAAATCGTACATGTTGCCTCTTCAGTGAGAGATGGCTTTGAATGTTGTCAGACGTGTTTTATAATGTGTTGACTTTATGCATGTATACAATTGGGTTTGCATTATTGTGAATCTGTCATACATCCCATAGGTAAAACATTTGAACAGTTTTAATGTGGTTTGTTTTATTATTACTTGAACCACATTGTAATGTTTGGTTAACCACTCGTGCATTAAACGCCAGCTAAACCAGCATATATGGTGCCACGGTTGTAGTTTTCTTTTGTGCATTTGAAGATGGAGTGAGTACCAAAATCTGCCCGTTTAAAAAATAATATTGTGAAATATTACAATCTGTTTCAGTTGTAGCTTTGTAGAAGCGCACAAAACCTGCCAGCCAGTACACCATGTACAATTATTACAACCGTTCAGGTTCATCACGTCTGTTCAATGATTTTATAGCACACTGCCATTCAGTGGTTGATCCTGAGAATACCATTTTAGGTTTAGTTTGGAGCAAAATATATCCCACAACAAGTTTGCACAGTTAATTAACAAAATACCATAAAAAATTCAGTTCCAATTAAACTTTTATTTCAGGCATAATACAACATATCAGTTTACCCATGTGTGTGTTTGAGTGTGCGTGTCTCTGAGTGTGTGTGTGTCTCTGAGTGTGTGTGTGCATGTCGCACATTGTAGGCTATATAAATAAATATTAAGTTATAATTAAACTTCAATACTCTCCTTAAGGATAAAATCAACTCTGATAGTGAACAACATGAGTTACCTGTATAAACAAATACATTTGTTTTGCAAACAAACCTGGATGAGAGATTTGTCAATGAAAGAATCAACAAAGTGTCCTTCTTTAAGTGGTTCAAACTGATCATTGTGTGCGCTGGCTTCTCCGAGTGGACCAGCAGCGTTCAGTTCTCTGCTTCCCAGCTGCTTGGACCAGGACCGACACATTCAGCACTCGCAGGATCTCTGAAGAAACTCTGCATATCTGCTAAATGTGTATTTTCACTTCTGTGATCTGTAGGGTGTAAATCGGATGGTTCGTCACGATATCGATTCTCATACCCAGCGATACGATATTTGCCGATACCTCAAAAAAGTCTACAATACGATTCGATACAGGAGTATATCGCTCGATATATCGATATTATCATATTATATACCTATTTTATGCAACCAAAATATATAACATGAACATAAATCTAAAAATGCTGCTATGGGCTCAGTGCTAAACATCTTTTCTACAAATAACAAAATTACAAGCAAAAGCAGAAAACAAATACAACACAAGTTCAATAAACAGTGCTTTTCAGCTCAGTCTAAAATACATGTTCAGGTATGCTAAAGAAATGTAAAATAACTGCATAGTCTTCTCTGTATAAATTAAATAGCCTGTAAATGAATGCTTTTTTATGTTACAAAGGTCATTTAGTCCGGAGCCGTGAGCACTTGTATTTTTCTTTGACAGCATTAGATTTATTATTAATTTTCTTTCACTTTAAGAAGGAAAGCACAGATTTAATACACATCTTTGACACTCCAGTGAAGGCCAATCTCAGTAACACGAAACTAGTTCATATCTCACAATTACGAGTTTATTTCTCAGAAATGCGAGAAAAAGTCAGAATTGTGAGATAAAAAGTCACAATTACCTTGTTTTATTTTTTATTCTGTGGCGGAAACGGGCTTCTATACTTTTAAATATTTTTCACAACTAATTTTTTTCACTTGTCATTTCATTTTCCGTCACAAATTTAACAAATAAATCACAAACATATTTTCACTCTTTTTTATTTTCACAACCAATTTTTTTCACTTGTCATATTGATTTATTTTTTTCCATCACAAATCATTTTTGAGAACGGTAAAGGTTTTTAAGTAGAAAAAATAACTAATTTTTCCCTGCTGATTTATTTGTGTAGCAAAAGCTCACATTTGTCTTATGAAGGCACAAAGAATCTCTTCATATTCTATATGTGGTATTATAATACATATTTTTTGTTTACGGTCAAAGTTATGTGTTATTCTGTTGATGTTTGCAATCAATAACAATAAGGTCTCATGTGAAGATGTGTTATTAGCTCGGTGTTTGGCTGATGAAATGATGCACTCGAGAAGCGCGAGTTTCCTAAAAGAGTTTATTTACAAAAGCAGCGTTAGAGCAGAGCGACCACATCGTCGCTGTAGGCGTGGCCCGGCGTCATGGTGACCAGGTCATGGGGCGGAGTCAGAGCCACGACGGCGCCTGCGCACACAGAACACGTGATGATGTCACTGCGTGGTCATGTGACTCGGAGCGAGCGTGCGGTCGTACCTTGAGTCGGTAAGATGGCGTGATGCAGACTGACCATCGAATCACCGCCGCCGGCGTCCGCCTCCAGCAGACTGCTGTGAGTGAGCGCTTCAGCTGTCAATCAAACACAGACACGCCCACCGTCAGTCTGATTAACGGCAAACACTCAATTACACTGAAAATGCTAAATAACCACAAATGATCATTTCACACTTTTAAGTATTTTTTTCACGTACTAATGAATAAATTCTCAAAATATGGCGTTTTGATTTCTGGAAATGCCATAAATGTCAGATGATGTAGATAATGTCTCCAAATTAAACTAAGAAATGCTGCCTTGGCATCTAAATACATTTAGTTTTTCTAGTCAAAATTTTTTTTTGACTCGTCACAAAATCCCTTTTTTTCACATTTTTTTGCACTCAAAAAAATCAATACTTTCATATTTTTTATAAACTAAATGGCAAAAGCACTTAAAATAACAAACCTAAGCTAACAGAAATAGCCAACAATACATTGTACGGGTCAAAATTATCATTTTTCTGTTATGCCAAAAATCATTAGATATTAAGATCATGTTCCATGAAGATATTTCTACCGTAAATATATCAAATTGTATTAATATGCATTGCTAAGAATTAATTTGAACAACTTTAAAGATGATTTTCTCAATATTTAGATTTTTTTGCACCAGATTTTCAAATATTGTCCTAACCATACATTAATATGATTTATTAATCTTCAGATGATGCACTATGACTGGTTTAGTGCTCCCGGGTCACATACACACATTCTTTAAAGAACAAAGCTAATAGAAATGACAAAAGCACACTAGTTAAAAGCGGAGCTGAAGTAAACACGTGTAAAGTCTGTAAGAGTATGATTAATGTGTTACCCGTGTCTCCGTCAGGCGGCAGCGTCTCCTGGCCGTGTCTCTTCTTCATGTGAACGTTTCTGCTGCCGCTCTGAGAGAACGTCTTCCCGCAGACGGAGCACACATGCGGCTTCTCACCTGAGCACAACACACACAGTTCACTTTAAAGTGCCCTTATTAGGGATTTATCATCAAAACATCCTGCAGAGTGTTAAACCTCAAAGTGCTCCGTGTATAAAGTATCGTCTCATAGTCGACTCTGAATCATTGAAACGAGTCGTTTTTAAAACCAATCCCTGTCAACATGACTCATTAGCATATTCCCCGCCCACTTGGTGGTGTTTTCTCATTGGTCAATGAAAATGCAAATTCATTCTTTGCCACTAGGTATCACTTTTGTAGCGGTTTCCACAGTAACGCTGTACACAACGTAACACTGCGTTTAAATGAAATCGACCAATCAGAGCAGATTACAGTCACGCAGAGGCGGGGCTTGGAAAAATGTATCATTTAAGAGCAAATAAGATACAAATAAAAGCATATTATAAACCGAAATATTGTTTTGGCCTGTTGTTAAGGACTCCCAAAACCAAAACACTCGTATAATTTAACCCTGTTTTATCGATTCTAACATCACAAGCACATTATGTGCATCCATTCATAAAACGCCAGCGTATATTAAATATCAGAGACACAGTCAGTAATTAACCCTTTACGAATCCAGCGTACCGCCGGTGGTTAGTGGTGACAGGGTAAAGTCGTTAAAAAAAACAAAAAACATTTTTTTCATGTCATATCCACGGAAAGCTGAGATTCTTGTGATTACTATGTAAACCATTTTAAGATACAATAAACACAGCATGTACAATCAGTGTCTTTATCAGACCACTTTTTGTTGAGATAATGCAGACATGCATGATAGTACAGACATACATAGGAATAACACAGTAGGGATGCAATATAACTCCAATATAAGAAAAAAAACAAATTAACTAATGTACTGTGTACAGAAATAGAAATATAGGACAAAATGTATTTAGATTATAAATATATTTGTAATTTTAAAAGTGTACCCATTTTGGATTCTATAAATAAATGTCACTATAATGTGTTTATGCTTCAGTTACTATGTGTCAGCAATTATTGACAGTGAATCTGGAAGAGAAACTGAATATCTCTAAGTGTAACCTTTCATTATGATGACTGTACATTAAAGCATTCAAGAATTACAGCATTGTATGTGTCGTTGGTTACAAAGGGTCGCTTGGAGTCTCCCAAGTGTAACTTTTTAGGAAGCGCCTAGACATAAAATTAGATAAACATGTGTAAAACACTAATTTTCTAATATAATGTTTATCAAATGCAAAATTTGGCTTGGTAAGGCTTCATTCTGTGATCCCAATGTATTTTCCAGCTCATACCTCCCAGCTATAGTCATCTGCAGGCTTCTATTTACAAACAAAATGCAGGCGGAATTTTTTTTTTTTAGTGTGTTCAAAGTGCGATTACTCAATATCAGTAAGACTTACAGTGATTCTGACTGTTGAGAAACAAACCTCAGAGTGTCACCTTTCAAAGGAGACCAACACCATGCATATCATCCAAATGGCCCAAGAACAGCATGCAATTTACTTTGGGTATGCCTTTTTTAGGCGTTTTAGGCAAATTTTACAGGAATCGTAAAGGGTTAAGATAACGAGTCACGTGACCTCACCCGAATGTACGAGCATGTGTTTGCGCAGACTGGAATATTCTGCGAAAGATCGTCCGCAGTCGTCAGCGTCACACACGAACGGCTTTTCACCTGAAAAACACCATTTACACCACACCAGTTATGCATTATTAACAATAAATCATACTATTATTATCTACCATCATACATAGAATTACTAACAATACAATATCTAAGAAAAAATTATAATATGCAATATTACGTTTTTATAATCAAATTTGTGTGCGCCTTTATATGTACATATGTGTGCGTGTATGTATATATATATATTAAAGCTGCATGATTAATTAGGGCTGCCACTAACGACTATTTTTGTTTCGATTAATCTAACGACTAATTTATCGATTAATCGGCTAACCCAACGACCAATCTATCGATTAATCAACTAACCTAAACAACCGATTTAACGATTAATCGTCTAACCAAAACGGCGAATTTAACGATTAATCGGCTAACATAAACTGCTAATTTATTGATTAACCGACTAATCTAAACAACTAATTTATCACTTAATCTAAACGACCAATATATCGATTAACCGGCTAATCTAAACGACCAATATATCGATTATTCAACTAATCTAAACGACCAATATATCGATTAACCGGCTAATCTAAACGACCAATATATCGATTAACCAACTAATCTAAACGACCAATATATCGATTAACCGGCTAATCAGTATCAGGGAGAAAATAGAGAAAATAATGGAAAACAGAATTTGGTAAAGATAAATTAAATTAAATTAATCGATTAATCGGCTGATCCAAACGACTAATTTATCAATTAATCGACCAATATAAGCAACTAATTTAACGATTAATCGACTAATCTAAGCGGCTAATTTAACTACTAGTCTAACCGACTGATTTATCGATTAAACGACTAATTTAATTCGAAGCAATTCATTTCCCACAATTTTTTACGAATATTTTAGTAAATCAAATGAAATCCAAATTTCTATGAAATCCTTTTTAAAATCATAATTAATGTGCAATTAAGTGTCCAAATCACTGAACTCAGATCAGTATCAAGAAGAAAATACAGAAAATAACGGAAAACAGAATTTGGTAAAGATAAAACTATAAAACTAAATTAATTAGACAGGCTTTTTTATTAATAAAATGTAATTTAACCATTGTAATATTTTTTTTGTGGTAATACAGTTAACAGCTTTTACTTTTTTGATTTATAAATGATTTATCTCACACAATCTGATGAAATGGCACACATGGCGTTCCCAGATGAACATTATAATAAACAAACTCAGAGATGAGTTTATGATGTACGTAAATCACGTGTGAATAATAACAGTTTCTGTGAACGGAGCCGCACGCACTTAACCTACACGCATGCGAATAATTAAAGCGCAGATAATTATGTAATTAAATCATAGCGTTTGTGAATTCACAATTTTTAAATGGGTTTAATATATCATGCAGGCTTGGAAAACATTCTAATTTGGTAACGGATCGCTTGGAACCCCGTGGAAAAGCGCCATGATAGACATGAACAAGTTATTTGAAAAACATCTATAACCTTTGAAACATGTCTAGTCTTCATGCTCTATGTCGAGTATGGTTTCAATAATAATAAACATACATTTGCATAAAGCATCCATATTTGTCCATGCCCATGTTGATTAAAGTATTAAAAACGTAAAAAGTATTAATTTAAGGTACATTTAAAACAAAAAAAATTTGCGATTAATCGCAAGTTAACTCATAACAATCATGCAATTAAATATTTTAATCGATTGACAGCCCTAATATATGAAGATGCAGAATACGTGTGTACCGGTGTGTGTGCGTCTGTGGTTCTTCAGGTTTCCGGCGGTGGTGAACTTCTTGCCGCAGTTCTTCTCGTTGCAGATGAAGGGTTTCTCTCCGTTGTGAGTCCTCATGTGAACCTGCAGCCGCTGCAGAACATAGAAGCTCTTCCCACAACCCTCGGCGCCGCAGCGGAACGTGCGGTCGTTCCTGAAACACACACACAGTTAGAGTTACACACACGTACAGTCACACACACACACGCACACAGTCACACACACACAGTTACACACACACATGCGCCCGCACAGTCACACACACACGCGCGCACACACACACACGTACAGTCAAGCGCACAGTCACACACACATACAGTCAAGCACACACACACAGTTACACACACACATGCGCCCGCACACAGTCACACACACACGCGCGCACACACACACACACACACACACACACACGTACAGTCAAGCGCACACAGTCACACACACATACAGTCAAGCACACACAAACCCACAGGCGCGCACACAGTCACACACACACAGTTACACACATACAGTCAAACACACACATGCACGCACGCACACACACACAGACATTTACACACGTACAGTTATACACGCACGCACACACACAGTCACACACCCGTACAGTCACACACACACACACACACGCACGCAACACATGCACGCACACACAGACACACACGTGCACACACACGCACGCATACACACAGTTACACACACAGTCACATGCGCACAGTCACACACACATGCACAGATACGCACACACACAGACACACGCGTGCGTGCGCACGCACACACACACACTTTTTTAAGTTTGTGGTCAGACTCAGTTATTTGAAAACAATTCTGAAACAAGTCTCTTCTGCTCCCCAGGACTGTATTTATTTGATCAAAAATACAGTAAAACTGTGAAATTGTTTTGTAATTAATATTAACAGCTGTTTTCTATGTGAATTTGTTAAACTGTAATTTATTTCTGTATTTTCAGCATCCTTTCTCCAGTCTTCAGTGTCACATGATCTTCAGAAATCATCATAATATGCTGAACATTTCTGATTATTATCAATGTTTAAAACAGTTGTGCTGCATGATATGTTTGTGGTTACTGTAAATGATTAGTTTTTTTTAAAGAAATTAAAATTTTTATTCATCTGTGATGCATTAAATTGCTCCAAAGTGTGATATAATGTTGGATGGACTTCTCGTTGGTGTGATGAAGGGCTGTCAAAAAATAATCAAATTTCGAATATTCGTCAAATTTAAATTAAAAATCTTCATTTGAATGTTAGATTAGATTAGACGCTATCATTACATTTTACTGTTTAACGTTCACACAGAACGCATATTTATCATATTTACTATAGAGACATCTATCAGCGTAGCTCACACACGAGAGACACGTTTAGAAAGCATGCAAAATTAATTAATTATAGCAGCTTTTCCGCATCTCGTGTTTTGGATTCAAAAGCGCTGTTTGTGATTGGTTTTCGGTCCTTTGTATTAAACTATAGATGCATGCATGATACTTGTTGTTTGTAATTAATTATATATGGTTTATAAACATTATTTCAAAAGATTGTCTGTTGTTGCTTTGAAGAACCGCGCATTAGTGATATTTCTCTCGAAGCGCCCTCTTGTGGCCTCAGGAGAGAAGACAAGCTTTTTTCGCCCGTTTAAAGTCCAATATTGATCATATTTTCGTAAGTAGTTTTTCAGGCCTAGTGTGAGGTGTGGTCACCGGTGTGTCTTCAGATGGTATTTGAGGTGCGCTGGGTAGGTGAAGGTCCGGTGGCAGGTCTCGTAAGGGCAGCGGTGGACTCTGGGCTCCTTCTTCTGCTCGGACTGACCGCTGTGGATGTGGTCAGTGCTGTTGCGTGCGTCTCTGGCCAGTTGAGCGCGTGTGGCGGCGATCAGACTGTCGTGAGCCAGCTCCTGGACCCGCAGGTACCACGGCGCTCCGCCATCATCAGCGCAGTCTCCGGACGAAACCTCCTCCTGCGTCTCGTCCACATCGTCCTGAACGAAGACCAGCGGCTCGGCCGACAGCCCTGCAACACAAGCACTGCGTCACCGCTCTCTCTCTCTCTCTCTCGTGAAGCCAACACGGACGTGACTAAAACTAATTCATCGACTGACCGCTCCAAAAGGGAGTCAGTCCCATAGACCTCCCTCATGTTACAAAAAGTGGTTTTGGTCTATATCGCTAATTTAGCCCTTCATTACAACTGTGGGGGGGGGGGGATTTTTTATTACTCATCCGTTTAAATTATATTAAACCTTAAAGTTCTGCATAATTACGGGCGTGGCCACTTGAGTGACAGGTGTATCGCAGCTGCCTCGCGCTAGGTGGGTGTGGTTTCAGCAACCAGCTCCGCCCACCTCCCGCCTGTTTGCCCATTTATGGTTATCCAGCCAAGATGGAGACGGCCGGCTCCGCCCACTTCAAGCTTCAGAAACCTGACATTACGGACACTACGTTCTTATAGTCTACGGTCAGGACATTACTCTGGACGTGTGACCGCTGAACAGTTACATTGTTACTATATTAAGTACTTTATGAATAATAAATGAGTCCCTTACTTAGTATTTCAGTCTTGTCTTCTAGTGTCTAAATATCTAAACATTCTTCAATCAAGATGCATTTACTGGACATTATTTAAGATATTAAGTCTTGTTTTCTACAAAAAAAAAGAAAATCTTAGTTTTTGCTTAAAACAAACAAAAATATCTGTTAATGTGGCAAGAAAATAATCTTAATTCAAAGCTGAACAATATATTTTTGACATTTTTATACCGAAAACACGACTTAAGTCATTTTACTCGTACAGTAAATTAATCTTGATTACTGTCAGACTTCATCACTTTAATTAAGATTATAATCGTTTCTTTAGCTGCTCGTTTACTTTGAGCTCGTTCTGAGGTTAATACAGATTTAAAATCATAACAATAAATAGTTGAATAGCTATGATACTGTTTTAAAATCAAATCTTTGCAAAGTTATGACAGCATCTAACGAAGCCTTGAAAACACAATCTTATAAAAATTTATAAAGCATAAACATAAACCCAAATTAGTTCTGTGTCTTCCTGAAACATTGCCGTCTCATATTTTAAAGCAATTTATGAAAGATATCAATCATATCTGTGTGTGTGACAATATTCAGATGTTATCGTTTACATTTTCATAAGTAACTAATTACACGTTTTTTCTAAGTTACTGTAACAGATTACAGTAGCAATTATTTTGTAATTAAATATATAAAATTAACTAAAAATGAATCACTGCATTACTACAGCGTATTATTTCATATCACTGTAACGGTAGAAATCATAATATGGTTATTTTTTGCTGGAAAATCACTTTAAAAAATGACGACAAGCAGAAATTCTTAATATTATTCATATTCTTTATTTTAATAAATATTAATATTTTATCAAATATATTCAAACACTAGATTATTATGTTTGTAATGGTTTTACACATAAAAAAAGTATTTGTGTTTATGACTGATTCAGATGTGCACTTATGAAAACAAAGCAAATATATAAAGCCAAAATTGTATTACTAATTTATTATTTTAGTGCTGTCAAATAATCACGATTAATCACATCCAAAATAAAGTTTTGTTTACATAATATATGTGCAATGTGGATATTTATTATGTTTATGTAAATACAACACATTCAGTATATATTTAGAAAATATTTACATTTATATTATATACAATCATACCATATTTTTCATAAATATATACATAATAAATAAAAACTTATTTTAGATGCGATTAACAATTTGACAGCACTAATTATTTTTAATAATTTTATTAAAAAAAACAACAAATGATGGTTAAAATGTACTTATTTTAGATGCGTTGAATAATTTGACAGCACTAATTATTTTTAATTATAAAAAAAATAAAAAAATAAAATGTATGGTTAAAATGATTTGTATTTATACAAAAATGTAATGGTTTTATTTTGAATGAGCTATAATAACCCTGACATGAGCATCAGGTTTAGCTCCAGTAAAGCAGAAGAGACACAAACCAAATATTGTGATATTATTTCTGGAAATGAAATCAAATATTTATGATGGACTCGCACCTTTGGCCAGATTGAGCAGGACATACGACGTGCTGTCGTGGCTCTCCAGCTCCTGCAGGATGGGGGGCGGGGTTTGTGCTGGAGGGGGAGGAGTCTGCAGCTGAAGCACCAATGGGCTTCGCTGAGGGCCGAAGTCTGAGAGCGAGGGGGAGGCGGCATGACTCAGAGCGCTCTCTGAAACACAACAAACACAGCGTGATTATCAAGAGCCACAAAAACATCATATTACATCTAAACAAAACACCTCACGAAGTCCTGAATCATTCTCAGCCGCTAAGAATGGGTCAGCTGTGGAAATATCAGATTACATTACATTCATTTAGCCATTAATGCAGTGAGATCTGATCCTCATCAGTCTGTCTGGAGTGACACGAAGCAGACGGACTAAATCCAGAAGATCTGACGCTTCATCCTGAGAAACTCTGGACAAAACCTGCGTTAAACCAAAGACTATAGAGACATGTGACTCGTATAACAGCGCTTAATACAGCCACTCAAGCGCAGGAAGCCCCGCCTTCTGACCGAAAGAGCCAATCGGTAAAGTCCGCGCGTCACTGCAGCGGTCGTCCCGGTTGCTATAGCTATTTGAGCACAATAAACTACTTTTATGACACAGTTGTTGTCCGATTTCATTGGTTTTGGAGAATTTTAAAGTGATAGCAGCTGTACTTGGGTGCCCGAGAGGCGTTTCAAAGATGGCCGCCGAGTGACCGAGACTTTGTTTACACACAGTTTAGATGTTTTATTCGTACACGAGCACCTAGCGCTTTTAACCGGAGGTTTATTGTTTCTTCACACAGACCTGACAGCTCCAGCAGCGTAGCGTCCACCTCCTCCAGACTCGGACCCAGCGGGATGGACGCGTTCTGGACAAACTCGACCAACAGCTGCACACAGCACACAACACCAGACAATATCCCCCGGTAAGAAACCGCAGCACAACTCCGAGTATGCATATATAGTGATTATTATAGAGTCAAAGCACAATACTGCGCAGATCAGACCAACACAAGAGAGGAACGCTGGGAAATTACACATTTGACAACTGTACTAGAAAACTAAATTACTGTTATTATATTTTATATACTCTTTTTTTATATTTACTTATTGGAAAATATTACAAAATGTATTTGAATTAAAAAAAAATTGCATATTTTCAGTTTTTATTTTAACTTTAGTTGAAGTTTTAGTTTTTTTTGTTATAATAAACTATTAGTTAACTATAATAACTCCGATCAGGTTTTGTTCATGTAAGAGAAAATAAAAAATTGATATTTTACAAATTAGAAGCATTTTCCCTTGTTAAATACTAGTACAATTAATAAATACAAAGTATAATTAGTTAATATAATAAATACAATTAATTAAAAATATAAATTTGTATTAGTGCCGAGCAATGATTAATTGCATCCATAAAAAAGTGTTTATATAATACATACGTGTGTGTATATTTATCATGTATATATAAACACACACATAAACAGTATATATTTTCGTAATATATTTAATATATAAACATAACTTATTTTCTTAAATATACACAGTACACACATATATATATATATTATATAAAACATTTTTTTTTATTATGGATGCAATTATTTATGATTATTATTAATTATCAACCTCAGTTGCTTTTTAATGTCCTCTATAAATAAACATTGATATTAATAATAATAGTAGTATTTTATATGCATATTTATATATAAACTAAATTAACCAAAATGTGAACACAGACAAGCGGAAACAATTTAAAAATTAAAATGAAATAAATTACACTTTCAAGTTTTATAATTAAAAATCCTGATATAATAAGTAATTAAAACAGTAATACCTCAGGTTTGGAGTCAAGTTCATCAGAAAGCATGGATTCAGTCGAAGTTAATCTGTCCACACCAGAGACAACACATGAATAACATCAGCCATATATTATTAATTATTATTAATGAGTAGACGGAGAATCTGACCAGGTGCAGGCGCTTCATGTGGCTCTGTCCGTCATCTGCTCCCTCTCACACGTCAGAGACGCGACGTGATGACGCCTGCGTGACGTCACGAATACATTAACATACTAATGAGCACGTACCTCAAACCCGCACAGTACAGTTCCCATAAAAACACGGGACAGATCAAAGTGTGTCGAATAAATCCAGTCGAAGTTACACATCAACACAATTACATTCGCATACACTCGTGAATATTAATGAACAGATCAGATATTAAGTAAATGGTGACAAACTAGTAAACTTCAACTCACTGTTTATCAACGAGAGGTGCTAATGAGGCCTTATAAACACGAAGCATGTGTCGGTAATGAAGCCTAGCGTTAGCTGGAGCTCAAATCTCCCTCATTCCTGTCACTATTATACAATCACACATGATATATCAGCTGCTTACCTTCATCGCGCTGGTGTTTGACAGCGAGCAGCAGAGATAAACACAAACTCAGACGCGGGTGGCGAGCACTTCCGGGCCGCGTGCGCGACTTCCGCCTGAAGAAAAGACTCGACTAGTGTTATCAAATAACGTCTTATATACTCTTTAGTGTTATGGAAATTATTGAGGGAAAGCCTGGTGTATTTTTTGCAAGCTAATAACGGCTGCCTTTCATTGAGACACGCGCTTTGTGAATCAGTTGAGTGAATCGCTAAAGGAATCGGTTCATGATGCTTGATTCTTTTGAACCGATTCTTTCTGAAAGAATCATTTTTGATAACCAGCTAATATAATTCCACTGAAAAATATCAAACACATAGCTATATCAATGATATTTTTCTTGAAATACTCTTTTTTACTTTACAGTTAACAAATATTAATATAACTTTTATTTGTTTTCCATTTATATTTTAATATTAATTTAGTTGTGTTTGTTTGCCATTTTTAATAGTTTTGGTTTCTTTTTAAACCAATTTTTTGAAATATGCCTATAACACCCCCCCCCCCCCCCCCCACACACACACACACACAATTTTAGTACATTAAGTTAAAAGCAATTGAATTATATGAAAATCAGAAATGTGTCCTTGCCATTTTATTCAATGTTTATTTAATAACTATGATGTTTTTAGTTTTGAAAACAAGACTTGATTTAATTTAAATTTGTGTTATGTTCATATTTTATATTTGTGTTGACACGGACGCATAATGACGCCGACACGCTTGACAATTATTTTAATAACTTTTGACAGTGTATTCAGTAAAACATTAAAAAGTACAAATAATTATATATAATAAAAAAAACATATGTAAACAAAGCATCAGTAAATTAATAATATGAACATTAACCACAGCGTTGGTTTTGTACGTCTGAGAAATGTTTATTAATATACAGTTTTGATCAATAATCCGCTGTATTCATGTAAAAGCGCAGCAGTTATGATAAAACAAAACCCTTCACATTTCTGCTCATTGTGAGGATTATCTAACGAACTTAACGAAAACCCGGCGTATTATATTACTTACAAAAGACAGAAATAACAAAAATCAGTAATAAGACAAACAGAACCAGATGATGGACTCTAAAGTCATATTTGAGTAGATTATGGTTCAGAATTAGAGGTTCGTCACATCTGAAGCACGTTTGGCTTTGATAGGATTCGCTTTGTTCGATTGCTTTTATAAAATAAAGCTTAGACTGACATTAATTAACACAAAGCCATGAAACACCAGCATCATGACAACCATCCACGGATTTACAGCAGTGCTGGCAAATTATTAATCGCATCCAAAAGTTTTAGTTTTCATAATATATATATGTGTGTGTGTACTGTGTATATTTATGTATGTATGTATATATATATATATATATATATACACAAACACATGCATGTATATATTTAATATAATATAAATGTGTATACATGTAAATATTTTCAAAATACATATTATATGTGTATATGAGTATTTATATATATACATATATATACATAATATACAAAATACACATATTTTATGTAAACAAAAACATATTTTTGATGTGATTAATCACGATTAATTAAAATAAAGTCTTAGTTTACATAATATATGTGTGTACTGTATTAATATATATATATATATATATGTTTATATATTGAATACAATAATATAAATCTATATACACGCATCTAAATATTTTCAATATATATATATAGTATGTTAATATTTATATATACACATAATAAATATACAATACACATATTTTATGTAAAAAAAATATTTTGGATGCAATTAATCATATCAGCACTAATCTATATAAATAAAAAGGTAATTTCAACTTTTTAACTTCTTATAATTTTTATTTTTCATATCATAAATTGCAAATTAAGTCTGTAAACATCGAGTAAATATTTCTATCTTTACTGAAAGTTATAATCTCCCATCCCAGACATTTCTTTATAGAGTTAATCTCTGT
This sequence comes from Oxygymnocypris stewartii, assembly GCA_003573665.1. NCBI lineage: Eukaryota > Metazoa > Chordata > Actinopteri > Cypriniformes > Cyprinidae > Oxygymnocypris > Oxygymnocypris stewartii. The sequence goes on from QVTF01018745.1 coordinate 34,842, forward strand.
TTTTTAAAGCGAGCTGTAATTTTAAACTCGCAATCTCGGAGTTATCGTGCAATTCTGCATTTTTTTCTCATAATTTCAGAAATATAACGTTTATTTATTTATTATTTTCCGTTGTGGAAACAACCTTCCCCAGAAAACCCGCCGTTTCTACTCTTAACTGTACTGTATAAAAGCACATAAACACGCTTCAGAAAAAACACGTCCTCTGCTGCGCATGAAATATGTAATCCATAATCCATAAGTCATACACATAAGAATCAAGCTCCTGGAAGCAAAGCAATGATGTATGAGCTAGCGGTGATGAGTAGCTGCCAAAGAAAGTTTGAGTTCTACACGATTAGAGTTTGAATGAAACTTCATTGAGTAAGGCAAGATGAGAGCAGATTCATAACTGCTCCAAAACAACGGTATTTAGCCCGAATGAAGGCACAGTGTCCGTGAAATAACGTTATATCGTACGGCGAGACACTACAGGCAAAAACCTGGTCAGCTCAATTTTGCTTCAATAACACGTACATTTACAGACTAGTGAAAAAATACACTTATTTTTCCATAGATTTCAATTAAAATACATGTCTTTAAAAGTTTTTTCTCCACTTCAGAAGCACTTACATGCATCAAAACTTAGGGGTTTATTCCTATCTATATTCTGAAGATATTTACTGTGGGGTTTGTTCATATATCATTCACACTGATTTATATAACAATTTATTCCAAAAAAACGGGCAAAAATGCATATTTTTTAAAGGCTGTGAGTTTTTTCTCCACTTCTTCGGAACTTACATGCATCAAAACTTAGGGGTTTATTCCCATCTATATTCTGAAGATATTTACCGTGGGGTTTGTTGATATTTCATTCGCCTGGTTTTATTTTCAAATTTATCTATTTGCGCCGGTGTATTTCATGTTTTCTCAAAATGAGGTTTTTTTTCACTACAGTAACACTTACATGCATTAAAACTTAGAGTTTTATTTCCATCTATATTCTGAAGGTTTCTACTGAGGGGGTTGTTTATATGTCATAAGGGTCATTTTTTCAAAATTGAGATTTATGCATAATATCAAAGCTGAATAATTAATATCTCCATTGATGTATGGTTTGGACAATATTAGAAAATCTGGTGCAAAAAAATCTGAATATTGAGAAAATCATCTTTAAAGTTGTTCAAATGAATTATTAGCAATGCATATTAATAATAAATAATTATGTTTTGATATATTTACGGTAGGAATATCTTCATGGAACATGATCTTAATATCTAATGATTTTTGTCATAATAACAAATCTATAATTTTGACCCATACAATGTATTATTGTCTATTGCTACAAATATACCTGTGCTGCTTATGACTGGTTTTATCATACATGTATTCCTAAAAACAGTTGAAAACTTTATGAATAAATATATAAACTGCTTCATGAAGAAAAAGACCTGAAAAGACCTAATGAAGAAATTATAAGAGTATAATTTAACAACAAAATTGTATCCAATTTACAGATTTCTGTTCTGGAAATAAGCACATTTACTTAGATAAAGTAGAGTTAAACAACATTTCAGTAAACTTCAATCAAATAAAATTGTCTTAATGTACTGTGATTAATTAAAATGAAGCACAGTGAGATCTAATAGTTCACCTGTAGTGTCTTGCCTTAGCGTTTTCTTTATGACAAATCTAAAATCGTATTGTGTTTCTTCATATTTCAGGGTGAAACATGAGCTGGAAATTATACGTATTCTGATGTTTTTGTATTTTAAGGACAATATCCTACAAGACTTTATAAAATCACAGATCCATGATGGAGAATGACGATGGCAAGGGCTGCAGCCTATCCTACTTTGACAGTCTCTAACGATCAATTTTCCATTATTACTCATAATAATTGCTTTGAGAAATTAATTAGCTGTGCCACACACTTGAACTGTGTTTTTGGGCATCGTCTCATTCTGTGATGCCTCAATATACGCTCGGTCTGCTGCGAGTTGAAACCGAATCTGCTCTTGCTCTAAACAAGGTTTAACATTAATATTAATGTCCAAAATAATTCCTCCAAAACTGTGAAACGAGGTGAAAATGATATCAGGAGTGTAAAGAGCTTATGCACTGAACTAGGTTAAGGCTGAAGCTTATTAAAGAGCGAATGCATATCAATATCGGCATTGTTTTGACCTTAAGATAGATATAAACTACCGGGCAAACGAGTCTCTTCTGCTCACCAAGCCTGCATTTATTTGATCTAAAGTACATTAACACAAGTAAAATATTTGTACTATTTAATATAACTCTAATATGTGTTGAACTGTAATTTATTTCTGTGTATTTTCAGCATCATTACTGCAGTCTTCAGCATCACATGATCTTCAGAAATCATAATAATATGCTCAAAAAACATTTATTATTTAATTTTACTTAACTTTTTAGTCATTTAGCGGACGCTTTTATCCAAAGCGACTTACAAATAAGAAAAAGTAACTAAAACTATAAGTTAAATCTCTCTATACACAAACACATTTAAGAAAATTGAGAAATGAATGCATACAACATTTAACATAAACAACTAAAAACTATTCAAAATATTAAAACAACAAAAGGTGAATATAAAAATTATTCTAACATGACACCAAGCCAAACACACGTAACGTTACTAAAATAACTCAAATTTATTAAAACTAAAACTAAAGAAAATACCTATAAAGACATAATAAATTAATACATAATTGATCTAAAATTAAAATAGATAAATCAAAACGGCAGTATCAGTAATCCTAAAATAGAATTATTGTTATTATTAATGCTGAAAGCATTTATCTGACATAGAAATCTTTTGTAAAATTAAAATATCTTTATCATAACTTTTGACCAATTTAAAGCATCATTGCAAATTAAAAATATTAATTTCTACCCCCCCCCCAAAAAAACCATGCAGACTCTAACGCTTAATGTAATAATGATACAAAAGCTTTTATTTCAGATAAATGCTGATCTTTGTATCTTTTTTATTCATCAACGAATCCTGATAAATGTACTCAACTGTTTTAAATAATATTAATATTTTTTTGAGCAGCAAATCAACATATTATTATGATTTCTGAAGATCATGCGACTGGAGTAATGATGCTGAAAATGCACAGAAATAAATGACAGTTTAACACATAGAAAATGATTTTAACTAGTTAAAATATTTGACATTAAACGCAGGCTTTGTGAGACGTCTTTAAAAGCTAAACTCTTGCTGTAGACTGCTAGAGCAGTCAGATAAAAGTTGCACGTTTATAAACGAACGGTGCGCCGTGTCTTCGTCTCACTCCAGGCTCTCTTCGTGGCTCGGCGTCATGTCCTCCGCTTGCACGCTCGTCTGCAGCTTGCTCCAGATCTCCGAGTCTCCCGTCTGCAGCGCTTCCACCAACAGGTTGGTGTGTTGACGCAGGCGATCCAGCTCCGTCTGCGTCCGGCGGTTCTGCCGGATCAACTCTTTGGTGCGCAGCGTGATGTCCAGCAAGCCTGAGTTACTGAGGACGTTGTATGTGTTGCAGAAGCGCGTTATCTTGTTGTCCGTATCATCGGAGCATGCAGTAGACGCCAGGGAGTCGTCCGTGGATTCAGGTCGCTGTTCGGTCGCCTCATGACCGTCAGAGGAAGACGAGCTCTTGACTGAGCTGCTGCGGCTCTTTGGCGGATGAGGAGCGATTTTGGGGTAGGATTTGAGGATAGGGAGGTACTTTCTGTGCCGCCGGCGTTTAGGAACCGGGGCGGGTCTTTGTGGGACGACGGGTTGAAGGAAGACCACCTGAGGAACCACATCCATCGCCGGACTGAAGGCCCAGGGCTTCGAAGACGAAGGGTTTTCAGCAGACTGCAGATACACCATTCAAATCAAAGTTAGACATTGTTGTTATAAATCAGGATTCCTACACATTTTCCAGTCATAACGGCATTTAAAATGTTCTTAGCAATGCATATTACTAATAAAAAATTATGTTTTTATATATTTACGGTAGGAATATCTTCCTGGAACATGATCTTAATATCTAATGATTTTTGGCATAACTGAAAAATGTGTTATTTTGAGCCATACAATGTATTATTGGCTATTGCTACAGATATACCCGTGCTGCTTGTGACTAGTTTGTGCTCCAAGGACACATATTTAACATTAATGGTTAATATAGAATTGTATTTGGTATAAAGTAGAGTCATCTGTACATTTCATTGATTTTCTCTAAGTGACATTAACATACAGAGACCCTAAAATAAAAATAAAGACATTTACATGCACACAAGAAAATGTTTTGCAGGCTTATGCATTACACGTTTCTAGTTTTATATAACCTATTTCTTTAGTGCGTCACTGCCATCTTACTATGAATAAAACACGAGCGTGGATGCACATGAAGCAATAGAAATCTTTTCTTAATATCAAGGCCTTTAACACATCCTAAGAAACCATGACACAAAATGGGCTGACGGCATAACGTGCCAAGTTCAAGGGTTTATTAAAACAGACTGGTATTGTAAAATGTGTTTTTTTGTTAGGGTTAGTATGCCATGTTTCAAGCTCTTAGGTCTCTTTAATGCACTCTGTGGAGGCCAAGACACCACACAACACATGGCTCAGCGTGCATCGTCCTATAAGCTACGTTTAATGCTTTCTCATGCACACATAACAGATTGTATATACTGTATTTTAGCAAAAGTCCTTGAGGCAATGTAACGCAGTGCTATGAATATTGAGACGAAACCCTAAATGCTTATAACCTGTATTTTGCATAACGAAAGCATGCACCTTGAATTCATTCAGTCGCATTTTGATGTCTTGTACAATACATTTATATGCAGAAATATTATTATGCAATTACAACTTAGATTATAAAAACTCCATTAAGTGTAATTTAAGCAGTTGTTTAGCCAAAAACAAAATCAATCAGTTTAAACATTCAATATTATATTAATGTAGCATATTTTACAACTTTAGTAATTTTTCCCGAATCCCTGTTTGATGTCAATATGACTCATTAGCATATTCCCCGCCCACTTGTTGGTGTTTTCTCATTGGTCTGAATGAAAATGCTAATTCATTATTTGCCACTAGGTGTCACATTTGTAGCGGTTTCCACAGTAACGCTGTACACAAAGTAACACTGCGCTCTGCTTTAAATTAAATCGACCAATCAGAGCAGATTAGAGTCATGCAGAGAGGCGGGGCTTGGAAAAATATCGTTTAAGAGCAAATAAGATACAAATAAATGCATATTATAAGAAACCGAAAGAGTTTTTGTGACCTGGACCTGTTGTTAGGGACTCCCAAACCCATAAAAGCAGCACTTTAATGTGCAGTATGCAACCGGCGCTGAAGTTCACCTGCTGTAGAAGCACGTTGTTCATGAAGATCATCGGCGAGAGTCCCTGCAGAGCTCCACCGACCCCCGGCATCAGCTGCGATGATCCGGACCGCGACGCATCGTCTGTGTCCGTCTGATCCACCGCACTCAGATGCTCCGAGCCGCCGTCTGACAGAAACACACACTTAATCCACTGCGATCGTCACGCGCATCTCGTTAGTAAAGCCGGTTCTGTGATTAGTGGTAAATCTCCATAAAGCAGCATTTACTACAGAGCTGACAAGCTATGCAAAAATAATAAATCGCATTAGATATAATCACGTGATTCAGTGTACTTTTAAAAGTAATGCATTACAATATTGCGTTACTCCCTAAGAAAGTGTGTGTTCCAAATAAATAAATAAAAATAAATATATTTAAAATGCCAGCCTTGGAAAATATTTTGGAGTACCAAAAATACTATGGGGGGGGTTGTGGAGTGGGTGGGTTCCAAATAAATAAATAAATATAAACATATTTAAAATGCTATTTAAATCATAAAAAAACTAAATGCTGAAGAAAAAAAACGGGAGAGACGTATTATTTTATGGAGTGGTTGTAATGTGTTCATTCATCCTGGACACCAGAGGGCGCACTCGAGCAGAAAACTAGCAAAAGCACCAAAAAGTGTAAATAAACCTCAGGCTGAAGGAAGAGTAAATCACAGCAATAAAAAAGCAATGTTATGTTATCTAAAGTCATTTTTGCTTATTATTATGACTGAATTGGATCATTAAAGGTCAGCCGCAAACACATTGATTGATCAAATCAAGCAGGTCTGAGTTTGCATTTCACTGTTTTAATTAATTTTGACGAATACCGAATCAGTTTACGGCTCTAATCGCTTCTTACACAGAATAAGGCACAGAGCATCATACAGGCATTGCATTATTATATACTTTATTACTCGGATCAATCGTGTATTATCGCAGTCGTTTGTTGAATCAATGAAAGCAGTTAAATCATTGTTTATTCAGGGATTTCTTGGAGTTCACTACCGATCATAGAACCGTGCTTCAATCGTGAACATCTTCTCAAACACACCTGAGAAGCCCGAGTCCCTCTCGGACTCCAGCTTGGACTCGTCCATCCGTCTGTGTTTATATCTGGCCCTCATGTGCCCTTCATCCTTCATCCTCCGCCTGAGCCTGGAACAGCAGACAGCAGACGCATCGATGACCAAAGCAAACAGCTTTCCGCTAACACGATTAATGAAGAGATTCTGCTCATTAGAAACACAGGAGCATCATTTAGAAATACACAAGAAAAACTTACTTCACGTGAGATGAAAATTATTTAATTTCATCTAGTTGCCGTGGAAATATTTCTCATTTTCATGTAGTTTGATTTTAAAGTACTACAATAAATACAACTAAGAATTTTTTTTATAAAAAAAAATAACGAGACAAACATTTATATTAGTAAACTTAAAATGCAAAAATAAATACAAATGTATATAGTTTAATTTGAGGTAATAAAATAAATAAAACTGAGAAAATTAATAAAAAAAATAATAAAAGTAGACAAAAACTAATAAAAATATATTACTAAAACACACACACAGAGAGGGAGCGAGAGAGAGAAATACACACACAAAAACACACACACACACACACACACACAGAGAGCGAGCGAGAGAGAGAGAGAGACACACAAACGCGCGCACACACAAACAAACGCACGCGCACGCACAAACACACACACGCACACAGAAAGAGGGAGCGAGAGAGAGAAATACACACACAAAAACACACACACACACACACAACGAGTGAGCGAGAGAGAGAAACACACACACACACACACACACACACACACACACACACAGAGAGGGAGCGAGAGAGAGAAATACACACACAAAAACACACACACACACAGCGAGTGAGCGAGAGAGAGAAACACACACACACACACATACATATATATATAAATTAATTAATAGCTCAAATTATCTTCCTTAGAACAAAATCAAGGACTAGAGCTGGGCAACCATACAAGAAAATATCCTCCATGAAATCTAACGGAGTCATTATTTTTGTTATTAATTTGCAATTGTAAGTCGCTTTGGATAAAAGCGTCTGCTAAATGATTAAATGTAAATGTAAAAGACTATTTCGAAGCTTCCATTTCTAATAAAAATCAATGAACGGTACATTTTGTTTATGAATATAATATTTGCCTTGCAAAATGTAAAAGTTAACGACATAATCATTTTGTTTTTCTTGTGAATAATTAATTACACAACATCTTTTGAAGAGAGCATGTAATTAACATTTCTTTGAATAAATAAAAAGGCACGTGATATTATTAGCACTGTTGTAAACAGAGCGTCATGACGTCATCGTCTGGTCAGCTACGGCGTAGCCAGCTGACCTACTTCATCTCCAGCAGCTCTAGATCGGTCAAACGGCCTGCAATCTGACAGATTGTCGACATTTATCGAATTAGTAACGTTACGCAAAATAAAAATAACAAATAAAAAAAAGTTTGGTGTCTAAACGTCTAGCTTTCACACAAATTACATCACAACACATGCTAAAGCAAAGCGGCTAGTGTCTTTAAAAGCAGAACCGCCGTTAAGTTTCTCCTCAGAAGCACGCAAACTGTTTATTCGACACACCATCCGTTCAGAACGAATCATTTAGCGTAAAACCGTGGAAAGTCGGTCGTGACAGCTTACGTGCGTCTCGCGCTAGTCGTGACTTCATCCGGGAATCCCCAGAGATGATGAAAACAAGCTCTATCTGCAGCCCTCCGCGGCTCCGGTGGATATAAAGCGTTAAAACAGCGTTCACGGAACCGTTTAACAGCGTTTTACCGCGTTCTGGATGCGTGTCGTCGGTAAGACGCCCTGATCGTCACGCAAACGGCAGCACGCACGGTGCCGTACACGAGACCACAAGCCCCGCCCCCACGCTGACGTTTGAAATAAATGAACCATCACTGCATTAATATTCACAAAGTGTACGTTAAACTTACAACAGCGCGTTCGTTTAATTCTTTCGCGTTATTTACGTTGGATTATTTGACGTGAGGCCATCGCTACGTGATTGACTTGCGATCTAATCCAATCGGAGGCCACTAAACCGCTCCGACTGGCCAATCCTGGCGCAAGAGGCGGGGCTCCACCGCGAGGGCAAAAGCGCTTTTGTTTAACGGGCTCTCCTTTTATGTGGGCGGGTCTGTTGCCGGAAGTGGGGCGCGTCAATTTTTAATCATTAATGTACAAACAACTTGGCACTCAAAACATCTCCACATTACAATATACAGAACAGGTGCATACTAATACAACAGAAAGAGAGGCAAAACAAATAATAAATACTTAAAACATTGAAAGAGTAGGGTTTTTCTTGTAAATGATATTCATAATAATAGAGTAACATTATTAGAATATTATTATATTAACATTCATTATCATATTTTAACATCATAATCATATAAAAAAATAATAATAATAGAGAACAGATGTATGGCATTCTTCCCCTTCATCATCTTAAGGGCATTTGTATACAAAACAAACAAACTCATTATGAAATGCACAAAAGGCTGGTTTTACTCTAGATTTGTGTATAGAAACTTGAGCAGAAAATCATCTTTGCTATTGTTGATTATAGATAATGTGCTTTAGGGTGAAGGTAACGTACCTTTGGGTAAAGCCAGTCATGAACATCAGACCATAAATCATCCACAAACAGATCATCACACAATATACATGTATTCGAGTCTTAAGTACTCACTTTAAAATTGTACAATTAATTTCAGGAAATAAAGGACATTTTATGCATTCATTTCCAAGAGTGTGAATGGCATCTTTTTGGAGATTGTATGAAATTGAATTTCTGTAAACTACGATAGGATAAGGAATGTTGACCTCCTGGATTCACAGCCTTCTATTAACCGGTACATACAAGTTCATGGAGTTATAATAATAGAGTTTCTTTGATTAGACAAATAGAATTAGGGATAACAGATTCAAATTTAATTACTTAACACAGAAATTCTCATGACATACCACTATTCTCCATTAACTGGGACACTGACCAAATCTCCATGACTGGGGCGGGTTGTAAATTTGTTTAAAAATTCAATTTTTAAAACACGCACACACACATCTGAAGCGCGCGCACACACACACATCTGAAGCCCGCGCGCATTCACACATCTGAAGCGCACGCACACACACATCTGAAGCCCGCGCGCATTCACACATCTGAAGCGCACGCACACACACATCTGAAGCGCGCACACGCACACATCTGAAGCGCGCGCACGCACACATCTGAAGCACGCGCGCACACACTCATCTGAAGCACACACACACACACACACACTCATCTGAAACGCGTGAATACGTGAGAAGCGCGTGTTCCATCGCTGAGTGACGAAAAGTCAAATATTACTTGTTAAATGTCACTTGTGTTATGTGTCGCTAAAAAGACTTTAATTTAAACCTGGACACTTGATTTAAAAGTCCTTTGCATGCAAGTAAGTACAAGTCACCCACTGCTTTCTGAGAAAATAAAACATGATTTATCTCTTTAAATACTGAGTTTATGATTTTATTGAATATATTAAGACACATGGGGATATGAACATGCATTGTTTGTATACTTCTATTGTAAATTCCCCACTGTTGAGTTAATCGTAGCAGCACTGAGGTATATTTGACATCTGTTCCCTGATAAAGCCTGAGTCCTTCAGTTCAGCAGCTGAGATCCAGGACAGTCAATATAAACAGATGTGTGTCGATCGCGGTGTTGATCCTGATCCGGGTCAGACTGACCACACTGATGTCCAGAAGGGCTTGTGTGATGAATGGAGTCTGTGCGTATCTGCCATAGTGTTCATCATATCTACAGCACAGAGGTGGAAAGAGTACAAAAATATTGTACTCAAGTAAAAGTACCATTACATTACTGAAATTTTACTTAAGTACAAGTAAAAGTACCAGTCTAAAAATCTACTCAAGTAAAAGTAAAAAGTAGCTCATTTAAAATTTACTCAGAGTAAAAAGTACTTAGTTACATTTTAACAATGGGAGGGAGGGAAAAATGGGATCGACCAAAGATGTCAAACTCAGTACCTGGAGGACCACAGCCCTACACAGTGTAGATATTACCCTAATTAACCACATCTGATACAGATAAACTAATCATTTAGGCTTATTTGAAAACTACATGGTGTGTGTGTTGGAGCAGGGTTGGAACTAAACTCTTTAGGGCTGTGGCCCTCCAGGAACTGAGTTTGACACACCTGGGATATGGGCCTATAAATCTCAAACTAGGTGTTTTTAATTAAAGGAATCGGTTAATTAGAATAATAACACATTTGGGCTGTTACCAGGCAAATTAAATCAGTATCAACAAAATCCATCTTTGCAATGCAGAGGAAACGCAGAAGCTTCATCTGAAGTGGCATAGATGTATTACACACTGACATGAATGCATTTAGCCTGCAGTTACAAATGCAGAAATAATGTTTTGATAAATAAGACATAAAATGTGACCCTGAACCACAAAACCAATTTCCTAAATTGCGATTTATACATCATCTGAAAGCTGAATAAATCATATTTGCATTGATGTATTGTTTGTTATGATCGGACAATATTTGTAAATATGGAATCTGAGGGTGCAAAAAATCCAAATATTGAGAAAATCTCCTTTAAAGTTGTTCAAATTAAGCTCTTAGTTTTGATATATTTACAGTAGGAAATTTACTAAATACATTAATGGAACATGATCTTTACTTAATATGCTAATGATTTTTGGCATAAAATAAAAATGTATAATTTTAACCCATACAATATATTGTTGGCTATTGCTACAAATATATCCCAGCGACTTAAGACTGGTTTTGTGCTCCACGCCAGGGTCACAAATGTTAAATAGTCATTTGAAATTAAAAATAAATAAATCAAAAGATACTTTAAATGTTAAATTAGAACCACCAGTAGGTGTCAGCAAGTCACTCATAAGAGAGTCATTGCGATTGAACAGAATCATTTAAACGGTTAATTCATTCAGGAACAAAACACGTCATTGCTCAGAGTCAGAGACGCAAAACTGTGTATGGAATTATTTTTGTTGTCGAAATAGAGCAAAAACAGGCAATGTGTCTAAAACGTAAGTCTCTTAATTAACTTGTTTTTTTAACTGTGTAAAAAGCAAAACTACAGGCCTATGTAATCATGGTGATTTTTTGAGGAAAAAACGGCATTCTTCATGTGATGTTGACTTACTATATTAAATTATATAAATATATACATTTTCTGCTTCTATATCTTCAATTTTGTGATCATTCTAAACGCATTTTAACAGACTGAATCACGCAGTGAAAGAAAGCACTCCAGATGCACGCGGATTAGTCTAATCTAACGTTACTAGATTTCACAGCACACTGTTTAGAGCAGCGATTCTCAATTCCAGTCCTCGCGCCCCACCGCTCTGCACATTTCGTATGTTACTCTTATCACTTCAGACGTTTGTTCTATTCGAACGCAAGTGCCCTGCGAAGTGGACATCACACGATATTCCTCCATGATTCCAGTTCGAAGCGAACGTATTCCATTCATAGTGCATTGAAGTGTGCGAGACGTGAATTTAAATTGTATATATTTACAGACGTATATGATGTCACACTCGTCCGTGCGTAAAGATGTTGCGCAACGCAAATCCATGAATGAATGTTCTGAAGTGAAGTAAACTTCAGCAGCTTTCCCCTGCTCAGGGAGTAGGGAGCAATGGACACTGTGTAGGGAGCATGTCAATCGGAACACAGTTCATTCATGGAGCGCACTTCTAACGAGCTGATTATCTGAATCAGGTGTGTTAACTAAGAGAGACATGAAAAATATGTAGAGCGGTGGGGCGCGAGGACTGGAATTGAGAACCGCTGGTTTAGAGTGATTTGTTTGGTTTTTGGCAAAATACTGATAATGTCAAATCGCACATCGTTAAAACAACAATTACTATATTTTCGCAGACGATATTGCACACCCTGCACCACTGTCTTTTTGGCTCATTTGTGCAAAACCTTTTGCTAAACCGTAAAAGCTTCATTTTAACCACCAATGCAACGATGCAAGTATTTACCTTACGTTACCTCTACATGCTTGCGAAGGGCGATGTCGAGATGTTATAAGCTGCTAGTTCGGTCTCCCGAGGCAAACACAACTAACACTGCATAATAGAGCATGAATATATGGCCAGGGGTTCACTTCATTTCCTTCGAGTTCAACTTCAGCAGAGTACGACGGGGTCTGGTTTTCAGCTGGTCTGC
>QVTF01018745.1:52500-94492 GCA_003573665.1 Oxygymnocypris stewartii
TCTCTACTGTGCAGACTCGGGCTCCAAACGAAGCTCTACTGCGCAGACTCGGGCTCCAAACGAATCTCTACTGCACAGACTCGGGCTCCAAACGAATCTCTACTGCGGAGACTCAGGCTCCAAACGAAGCTCTACTGCGCAGACTCGGGCTCCAAACTAATCTCTACCACGCAGACTCGAGCTCCAAACGAATCTCTACTGTGCAGACTAGGGCTCCAAATGAATCTCTACTGTGCAGACTCGGGCTCCAAACGAAGCTCTACTGCGCAGACTAGGGCTCCAAATGAATCTCTACTGCGCAGATTCAGGCTCCAAACGAATCTCTACTGCACAGAGTCGGGCTCCAAACTAATCTCTACTGCGCAGACTCGGGCTTCAAACGAATCTCTACTGCGCAGACTCTGGCTCCAAACGAATCTCTACTGCGGAGACTCTGGCTCCAAACGAACCTCTACTGCGTAGAATCGGGCTCCAAACGAAACTCTACTGCGTAGACTAGGGCTCTCTACTGTGCAGACTCGGGCTCCAAACGAATCTCTACCACGCAGACTCGGGCTCCAAACGAATCTCTACCACGCAGACTCGGTCTCCAAACGAATCTCTACCACGCAGACTCGGGTTCTCTACTGTGCAGACTCGGGCTCCAAACGAATCTCTACCACGCAGACTCGGGCTCCAAACGAATCTCTACCACGCAGACTCGGTCTCCAAACGAATCTCTACCACGCAGACTCGGTCTCCAAACGAATCTCTACCACGCAGACTCGGGCTCTCTACTGTGCAGACTCGGGCTCCAAACGAATCTCTACCACGCAGACTCGGGCTCCAAACGAATCTCTACCACGCAGACTCGGTCTCCAAACGAATCTCTACCACGCAGACTCGGTCTCCAAACGAATCTCTACCACGCAGACTCGGGCTCTCTACTGTGCAGACTCTGGCTCCAAACGAATCTCTACTGCGCAGACTCGGGCTCCAAATGACGTAATTTTCTCAAGATGGCAACAACCGTACTAAGATGATTTGCCTTCACTTTTCTATAGTGGAAGGAAGGGGAGATGCGTCATCCATCTTTTTTTACAGTCTATGGTGCCACCAGACACAACATGTCACCACATAGAAGTTACTTGTAAAACGTGGTTTGAATATTTCCACATGCTAGCATTACAAAATATATGGTATTTACTAGTTGCCATATCAACACTATAGAGAAAAAAGTGCACCAAAATTTAAAGATCTTTTGAAGATATACAGTAGCTGAAGATTTATTTTACCATAGTAAAAGTAAATTTCTGTATTAAGTACATTTTTCATCTCAGTTTTTAGTATTCCTGAGACCAATCTGTTATTTATCAGTTCAGATGTGACCCTCTCTGTGAAAACCCAGCTGAAGACATTTTGTGATTTGCTGTTTTCTACAAAAAAAATCATCCGTCATATGGTAAAGAACATTCTGTGAAAATGTAACCTTTATATCTTTAATATTGATTGAGTAAGGTCATGTCAAAGATTGAAATTAATGGTAGAAATCAAACTTTGATGCTCGTTCTCATAATTACACTTTGAGACTTTACCCTGGATTTCACAGATAGTTCTTTAATGCTTCGTTAACTAACAGAAGACACTAAAAATCGCTTTACATTCCAGCTGAGCTGATGAGAAACATTGTAGCACTGCGTTAAAGTGCCTCGCTGTTATTATATAACACTAGTGATGTAATTTACTTTTATGAATAGATTTATGTGGGCCTTCCCAAGCATGGTTGCAATGCGTTTACAGTAAAAATCCTTAAAAAAACAACTTATTTTATTTGAAAAAGTTAATAATTTTCTCTTTTTTTATAGATCAGATACAATTTTAAGCTGTCATGTTACACCGTACCCCTCAGAGTTACAATGTACCCCACCTACGGGGCATGTTGTCACATTTCACTTCCATGCTTTGAGGGTAAATATAGTAAAGTGTGAAATTACGGTGGATAAAATTAGTCTGAACCATGTGTGGATTTACACAACACTTTTGGACTTTCTCAGTTTATGTGGTGTCCTGCTCTCCCTTACTTTCACCAGTGCTTATACTTCTAGAGTATAGGTTTGATTTTGACATAACAGCAGACAACACGCCATCTAACTGAAGTACTCCAACATTTTCCCATGTATGATGGTATAGTAGCCAACATGCGCATAAAAACAGGCTTATATTAGCATATTCATCAGACAATAATTACACAGTTTTGATTATATAAAACCAACATGATTACAGCAGCAGTTTGAAAGAGGTTTTAATTGTTTGACTACTCTGAAGGGAATATAACCATTTGTGTTTCTCGCTAGCTATATATATTTTTTACATACAATAACAAAAGTATTTGGAAACCATCAAAATATACAGTACAATAAGCCAATCTAGAAGATATAAAAGCATAGGTGATTGTCTCCAAATTTCTAGATGAGAGCATTGGTTTAATCTTAGATATTAACCTAAAGTAGTATAAACTAGTTTACACCACAGTATTAACTTGTTTCACAAAATTCAGCTCCGAATCAAAATAAATACACCCAGATTAAATTCTGTACAGTCTTTCCAAAATCCTACAGGTGCAGATCTCTTGAAACATTTGTCACAAAATCACTAATTTGAGAAATCAAATACGAGTCTGACTTTGAGTCATCTCCCTACAACCTTTAAAAAGGAATTACAAAACTAAAACCCTCCCCAAGCCCCTATGATATTATACACCCTCGTTATTTAAAAGCAAATAATTGACATTGTAGGACCGGGGTTTGTATCTCTGCTCAATAAATGTCTGCAATCAGGGTCCATCTGTTTAAAAATGGCAACAGTCCCCCCAGAACCGTAAAGAGGAGTGCGCCGTCACTGGATGCTTCTATTGATCTGTTCTACATTTCAGCTTTAAGGTGATGAAAGAAAAACGTGTCTTTACAACTAATAATCACATCTATGAGACATTTCATTCGGGCTTTAAATCACTGCATAGTACTAAAACTGCTCTCGTAAGAGTTCTGAATGATATTCTAATGGCTACTGATTCTGTCATTTTAGTTGAAGGTCCTCAGCCTTCAACACTGCCGATCATGAATTCTCATCCCTTGCTTGGGTCTTATGTGGGTCGGGGGGGGGGATATTTCCTAACAAACAGAGCTTTCTCAGATAAAACTAGAAACCTCTTCTTTAGGCACGGTAACCTGTGGTGTTCCTCAGGGGTCTGTTCTAGAACCTACTCTCTATCTACTTCTCTTGGGGTCCATCTTTACATTGTTACGCTGATATGTAAATATATATGTCTTAAACTTAAAGCTCTTAAGTTTCAGCGTGTCTGGATGATGCCAAATCATGGCTTTCAAAAAAAATTAATAAATCGGGAGTTAAACATACCCACTATTATTAAGAATGTAAGAACTAGTTTGATCAACTAGCAGCTAACCAAGTTATCTTTCACTTTCTACCTTTTTGTACCCGACTAAACAGTTATGACCAGTCTTGCTGAAAACTAATTATAACATATATCTCCGGTCCTTGATTCTGATTGGCCGAGCCGCGTTCAAAGCTGTTGTAAATTACAAAGTAACACACACCTTTGTTTACGACGTCTGTGTGTTGCTCGGCAACCACTACAACTACATTGCTTGGCGGAAGAATACGATCTTTATTAATATCATTACACATCGGAAATAGATCAAAAACGCACTTAGAGTTCTTAAATTTAGCCATTTCATCAAGTGCAGAATCTGGGTGTGGAAATTGACAACGGCTTGGAATTTGACAAACAAATCAGCTCTGTACTAGGCTCACTTTTTAGTTTTCCTTCTCTAAAATCAAAACCTTTCTTTCTAAAGCCTCTTTAGAGGTTGCCATCCACACCTCCATTACATCTCGGCTGGATTATGGCAACTCTCTATATTGAAAACAAGGGGCAATCGAGCCTTTGAAGTGGGTGACCCCACTCGGTTTAATAATCTCCTGATCAGAGTCTCCAGAGCTTAAAAAAAACTCATTTGTTTGTCTCGGCTTTTAACACCTAATTTTATTAGTTAGTGCTTTGGTCTCCTTTTTCTGTGAATTTGTAAAGCACTTTGGTCGTTAGTTGAACTTGAACTAGGAGTCAAATATCAGCTCATAATGTTAAAGTTAATTTGCCATTGATTAGAAGGTGCAACTAATGTTTTGACTGAGCTTTTTCCTTTGATTTATACAAAATAACAAAAGTGAGTAAGTGCTCCTAAAAATAAAGGTTCAATAATAAATGACCCCTCCTCGCTTCCACCATTGATTACGAGTATAGAATTTAACATTGAATATAATCTTACCTTTGGAGTGGGAATTGCCCAGAATGGAAATATCCTGTTTAAAAGAAAAGTGTAATTAATAGTAATAATAAACTATTTGTATAGCACATTTCATAAAAGTGCAACTGAAATCATCTTATAATAAAAATACGACTTTACAAAACTCGTATACATCAAGAAATAAAGCTGAAATGCATCTTTGTATCAAATGAAAAGGAAAAGCAACTGTTTGTACACAAAAACCTTTAATAAAAAGCAGTTGAGCTCAGTTTTTCCTGCATTCATACAGGAGGCTAAACAAAATATAGTAAAATATTACTACAATGTAAACAGCTGTTTTCTATGTGGATATGTGTTCAACTGTAATTTATTTCTGTATTTTCAGCATCATTACTGCAGTCTTCAGTGTCACATTATCTTAATAATCATAATAATATGCTGCTCAAGAAACACTTATGATTATCATCAATGTTGAAAACAGTCGTGCTGCTCAATATTAGTGGAAACCGAGAAACACTACCATTCAATACTTTGGGTTCAGTAAGAAAACGCTTGTATTCATAAGCGGACCTGAGGGGCATTAAATTGACCAAAAGTTACATTTATAATGTAACAAAAGATTTCCATTTCAAATAAATGCTGTTCTTTTGAACTTTCCATTCATCAAAGAATCCCCCAAAAATATGGGCAGCTTAACTGTTTTCTAGTGTGTCATAACTAATTCTTAATACTACCCATCCAAACGTGTTTATTTATAGCACTAAAACTAGGTCTCTCGCTACAGTAACCGGCTCGAACCCGGAGCATCTCGCAGCACGGCATGTTTGCTTTCATTTAGTGTCCGCAGACACACGGACTCGAGTACAGGCACGTCTCTGCGCATCCGCATGAGACTCTCCTATTGTGTCCGTGCACTGAACCGAGCCTGACTGAAGGGCCCTAGATGCTCGTCACAGAGACACGCTTGGCTCCCGGCCATCGCCAGGGCCCTTTGTACGCCTACACACAGGAGCTGTACGTTCATTAGAGCGCACAGGGTCTCCATAAGAGAGGTACTAACTTTAGCCAGGAGACGTGCAGCTCTGCCACTATTCCAATGAGGCTTTCATCACAGACGAAAAAAAATAAAGTTATATATATTGAAAACAGAATAATCTTCATGCAACTCTTATCCATACAGCTGTCAAACGACACCAACTACAGTGGAATGAAAATCTGAGAGCTGCTGCTTTATTATGATTTTTATGAAGTTAAAGTGTAAAAACAGAAAACAATCAGAAGTGCAACGGTGTGTCAGCGTGACTTTTTCAAGATTTCATATCTTAGGGGAAAACCATGCTTCTTGAAAGTAATTCCTTTAAATGAGTGAATTATGATGCAGAGTTAAAGTATTAAAAATAGAATAAAAAAATTTGAATGAGTTAAATACATATGTGGCTCTGGAGCACAAAACCAGTCATAAGGGTCAGTTTTGTGAAATTGAGGTTTATGCATCATCTGAAAACTGAATAAATCATCTTTCCATTGATGTATGGTTTGGACAATATTTGAAAATCTGGTGCAAAAAACCTAAATATTGAGAAAATCATCTTTAAAATTGTTCAAATGAAGTTCTTAGCAATGCATATTACTAATCATAAATTATGTTTTGATATATTTATGGTAGAAACATCTTCATGGAACATGATCTTAATATCTAATGATTTTTGTCATTAAAGAAAATGTATAATTATGATCCATACAATGTATTTTTGGCTATTGCTACAAATATAGTATTCGCATCGCTTCTGTCACTGGCCATAATTCTGACCATGAAATCAGGCATTCATTTACGTCATTAAATAGGCTGAGAGATGATCAAAAAATAGGTATATCATGTTTTTGTGTGGATGAAAGGAGAATACGAGACTCCTTCACCACACAAATTCTTATACAAGCAAAACGGCTATACACACATCATACACATCATACTGGTGAAGTGGAAGAGCAAAACTGATAATATTCTTGAAATCAGCAGCTCAAAATGAGCATGTCATTCAGCAATTATGATGCTTATCAATGAATATGACATCATATGGAGAGTCACAAAGACTTTCAGCCATTTCTACACCAACAATATTTCCAGGAAAGTTTATCTCTGATCAGCATGACGGCTGTTTAATTACCGAACACTTGAGGATAAGAGCCAAACGAGCACATTCACGGCAAAACCCTGGACCTGAGAGAGACCAGACACACTTCTTATAAACCTTGTATTTAAAGATTCATTCTTATATCTGGAGGACAGAACAGTTGCTGTAGTTAAATGAACAGCACTGATTCATTCGGTTTACAAACCGTCAAAGTGAAGGAAAACATTGCGTTTGCCAATAATATGCAATAAATGTACTGTAACTAACGATTTATACAACACAGATTCTGAAGCATGCAGCTTTTCCTTTTGTTATTTCTATTCATGTAAATGAACCAGCAAGCTGTGATTTTAAAACAATCATTTAAGCTAAATTTAGGTGATACTTTACAATAGTTAATTTCAGAATGTTTTTACTTTGTATTTTTTTTGTCGTTTTCCATTACAAACATCTTAAATCAAGATACTTGAGAAGCATGATATTAAATTGGGAAAAATCTATCAATTATGTGTTTTCTTTTTTGCTTAAAGAACAAATATCTGCCAATAGAATATATTTCTCTTTTAAGCAAAATGGATACATTTTTAGAAAGCAAGACTTAATATTTTATGCCATCGCTCAAGTAAATGTATCTTGTTTAAAGAATGTTTATTGACTGCTACACCGCAATCATTTTCTTTTAGTATTTTTTGTCTTGTTTTAGTATAAATCTAAGCATTCTTGAATTAAGATGCATTTACGTGACAAATAAAATGCAAGATATTAAGTCTCGTTTTCTAAAAACAAAAACATATTCTTAGTATTTTTGTCAAGTTTTCTAGTATAAACATCTAAAGAAATTGAATCAAGATTGATTTACTGTACAAGTAAAATTATATAAGATATTACGTCATGTTTTCTGTTTTAAAAAAAGTCAATATTTTGTTCCTTTTTCCTTAAAACAAACAAAAATATCTGCCAATGGGGCAAGAAAAATTCAAAGGCTAAAAAAAAAATATATATTATTTTTCTAGCCCCATTGGCAGATATTTTTGCTTGTTTTAAGGAAAAACGAACAAAATATTGAATTTTTTAACAGAAAACATGACATAATATCTTATATAATTTTACTTGTACAGTAAATCAATCTTGATAATTTTGGGATGTTTGTACTAGAACACAAGACAAAAATACCAAGACTTTTTTTTGCAGTGTAAATACTGGTTACTTTAGTTATCTATAGTAACTTATCATAAGCCACCGATCATAAGCAACAACAATAAAACTGAAGTAGTTGCAATTAATTAGAATGACAGGAACTCTTATAAACTATTTCATGCGTCACATTAACGGACTTCTAAGCCAGTGACTTGAATCACTTTAACAACAAGGATTTACGATGGTAAACGTGTAAAGAAGTCATGAAGTTACCTGTACTAGAGGAATGTAGAGCAGAACGGCGGCCAGCTGCGACACACGGATGAATCTCTTCATGTCGAGAGTGAACCGGAGCCGCTGTCCAGCCCAGACCCCACTGCATTTTAATTCAACAACCACTGAACAGCCATTCAGTTAGGTGGCGCTCGAATAATCCAAGTAGCTTCTTAAAATAATCTACAGGTGTCAAAAGAAATCCCTTTTTTGGAAATGGGATCGGTGTTGTTTGTTCGCAGTGAATTAAGCCCACCCTGTGCTCGTCCCCTCCACGAGTAAAGCCGCATAATTGGGTCAACACTGCATTGGCTGTTTCACTATGGTGAGTGACAAGGGCTTTATGCCTCCCTTTTAAACTACAGAAAACTAGAATACTATGTCTCACCAACAACAAAAGCTACTACACTGAAAAAAGTGATGCAAAATGTTAAGGTAAGGAGTTGCAAACTATTTATTTTAGCTACATTTAATAAAAACAAAAAAGTTAAGTCAGTCAACTAAATTTAAATAGCTAAAAATTAATTGATTGCTACCACTTAACTTAACGAAGTTCCTAAACGCAAGTTAGGGAGGAGCGAGCCCATCTAATCGTTCAATCAACAGCCAGAGTATATAAGCAGATGTTTACCTCTCTCCAGTCCCAGCATCGCTCCACCTCCCCAATCTCTACCTTCTTAGGTACCTTGCCCTTTGTAATCCCCTTTTATCAAGTCCATGGGGTATCAGAGGGGTATCAGAGCTCGAACCGAAGCTGCTTCATCGAGCCCCTCATCAGTGGACAGCAAGCCAAAATAAGTTTACTCTATTTCCTAATGATTATATGGGCCAACGAACTTGTTAAAAATTGTAAACTCAATGAATCATTTGTTTTCAGTGTACAGCAGCGCACACACACCATTGACCCCAATTCAGAATAAGATACACCACTGAACACATGCCAGCGCAGTCAGTGCCTTTTGTCATTTCTACTATGAAGCACATTTAACACTGGACTGTATAAACTTACGTATAGAACGTATTTGTAACTAAACCCTGTAAGGCCCACTGTTGTAACCTTACAACATCAGTTTTAGCTTTACTATAATGCTGTTCAAGTTTTTTTTCCTTTAAGATGACATTAACATACTATAAGGTCCTATTGTTTAGTCTTGCAATGCTATTGAATGCTAGATTTACTGTTTACCGAGCCATAAACGCACAACTTGCAAATTTTCCATTATACACATCATGCTAACACTGTTTGTGCCACTTGTAATTTCTACTACAAAGCAAATTTAAAGCTGCAGTCCATGACTTTTTATTATAAATTATCCTAAATCAATATTTGAGCAAGTACGTAACCAACCAAACTTTCTTTACTTCAGCCCGATTCACACCGGTTGGCTTATGTTTTCTAATTTTAGTGGTACAGGTAGGTTTTTCGCCCAGGATATTAAAGCATGGGACTGCGTCATTACGTCATGTCTGTAAATAGAGTTTTCCGGATAGTAGCTATATTGCATGAAGATCCTGCTGGTGACAGTTTACAGCAGCTGGAATAGTTAAGTTAATAATTTTGATTGTGGATTGTGATACAGAAAGGATTGTGTTTATGAAACATGTGAATTAAATTCCAGTTTTAAATGCGTTTCCGATTACAGAGAGCCTGAGTTTACACAAGATTTGTATAAAGAACACCAGTTAGAAACGAGCATAGTTTGTTTTTGGGTTAAAAGAATTAATGAAATTCGAGTCATATAACTAGATTAAACTACACAGAAATCGAAATCTACACACTATACTCGGTCACGTAATGCTGATGTTTTTAATTTGAGAATAAAGTATAACAATAAGAATATGCACGGTTTTATGTGATTTGAGCTAACCAATCTTTAGATTAAAATCACCACTGGTAGCACAATTTATTGTAATGCATGCCCCCCCCCCCCCTCAGATGGTCAGATCAAACGTGACTGGCTTGTAACTTACTCGTTCAGATGGCAACATCCGGTGAAAATTCTGAGTGACTACCCACAACTAGTAGTCACGGATTAAGCTAAATTATAATGTTACAGTAAGTACTCTCTTCCTGCCACACATTTCCGAGCGTTTACCTAGTGTGTTTCCCTGTTTGTTACCTGGACTGTTCTTACGACTCTGACTGTTTGCTGCCTGCCCTTTTGACCCTGCTTGCCCTTCGGATACTCTCTCTGTCTGCCGCCTGCCCTGACCTTAGCATTGCCACTGTTGATGAGTCTGCCTTGCCTACGTTACACCTGTTACTGTCACTGAACTTTGCCTTTCTGATCTCCTCTTGTTTATATTAATAAAGCTGCATTTGGATCTCAACGCCCTGACCCCTCTCATTACAGATCCAGACTGAAGCTTGTGTAATTCCTAGATACCACGGGATGTTAATCCAGAAACAGAGAAACAAATAGAGACATAATTAACATAGCTGTTTTTCCATCCAAGCTAAATTTATTTGATGAACCCAAGCTAAAGCATAATAATGTGCATTTGATTAGATATAACTGCAGTACAAGATTATGAGATGCATTATATGAAGGCTTGGCTAAAGAGATGTCTTTAATCTAGATTTAAACAGAGAGAGTGTGTCTGAACCCCGAACGTTATCAAGAAGGCTATTCCAGAGTTTGGGAGCCAGATATGAAAAAGTTCTACCTCCTTTAGTGGACTTTGCTATCCTAGTTTTGCGACCTTAGGGAGCGGGTTGGATTGTAGCGTGATAGAAGATTAGTTAGGTACGCAGGAGCTAAATCATTTAGGGCCTTATAGGCCAGTAATAATATTTTGTAACTGATACGAAACTTAATAGGTAGCCAGTGCAGAGACTGTAAAATTGGAGTAATATGGTCATATTTTCTTGACTCTAGCCGCAGCATTTTGTACTATCTGTAGCTTGTTTATTGAAGATGCAGGACAACCACCTAGCAGTGCATTACAATAGTCCAGTCTAGAGGTCATGAATGCATGAACTAACTTTTCTGCATCAGAAACACTTAACATGTTCCGTAGCTTGGAAATGTTTCTAAGATGGAAGAATGCTGTTTTTGTAACATGGGAAATATGATTTTCAAAAGATAGGTTGCTGTCTAATATAACACCCAGATTTTTAACTGTAGAGGAAGTAACAGTACATCCGTCTAGTTGCAAATTGTGATCCAAGATATTCTGTGTACTGTTTTTTGGTCCAATAAGTAATATATCTGTCTTATCTCTTATTGGAGTTTAAAAGGAGAAAATTACTGGTCATCCAATCTTTTATATTTTTAACACACTCTGTTAGCTTAGATAGTTTAGAGGTTTCATCTGGTCTTGTTGAGATATATAGTTGAGTATCATCAGTATAACAATGGAAACTAATCCCGTATTTTCTAATAATATTACCAAGGGGCAACATATATAATGAAAATAACAGAGGACCTAGGACAGATCCTTGTGGTACTCCATACTTTACTGGTGATAATTGAGATGACTCCCCGTTTAAATAAACAAAGTGGTAGCGATCGGACAGGTAGGATCTAAACCATCTTAGAGCCTGCCCTTGAACACCTGTATAGTTTTGTAATCGATCTATGAATATGTCATGATCTATAGTGTCGAACGCAGCACTAAGATCAAGTAAAACTAGCAACGAGATACAGCCTTTGTCTGACGCAAGAAGCAAGTCATTTGTAATTTTAACAAGTGCAGTTTCTGTGCTATGGCGGGGCCTAAAACCTGACTGAATTTCTTCATAGATGTGTTTTTTTTGCAAAAAGGAGCACAGTTGAGCAGACACAACATTTTCAAAACTTTTAGACATAAACGGAAGATTTGAAATGGGCCTGTAATTTGCCAGTTCACAAGGATCTAGTTTGGTTTCTTAATAAGAGGCTTAATAACTGCCAGCTTAAATGGTTTTGGGACGTGACCTAAAGATAACAACGAGCTAATAATATTGAGAAGCGGTTCTTCTGCTATAGGTAACAACTCTTTCAATAGTTTAGTTGGTACAGGATCTAATAAACATGTTGTTGGTTTAGATGCAGTGATAAGTTTATTTAGCTCATCCTGTCCTATAGTTGTAAAGCGCTGCAGTTTTTCTTTGGGTGCGATGAATGAAGCTGGAGTATTAGACGCTGTGGAATCTACATTTGTTATTGTATTTCAGATGTTATCTATTTTATCAGTGAAGAAATTCATAAAGTCATTATAGTTAAACTGTGAGGGAATATTTAGATCGGGTGACATCTGTTTATTTGTTAATCTAGCCACTGTGCTAAATAAAAACCTTGCATTGTTTTGTTGTTATCTATAAGTTTGCGGATATGCTCGGTCCTGGCAGCTTTTAGAGCCTGTCTATATGTAACGGATGTATGCCAGTAAGGGCTGTGTGTAAACCTCGTTCCCCTGACCTCAAAAAGAGGCGCTCTAGTGACTGACGCTAGAGGCTGTAGCCTTTGGCGTTCCCTGTTAGAGCGCCCACCTCCCACGCCAGAATCCTGGGTTGGAGACCCGCTCGGAGCAAGAACGAGTTAGGATGGTGAGGACCCGGGAGGGGGTGTTACATATATCTGGACATACTGTTTATTCACGCAATTCTAAAGACTTCCAAGTTAGTTTTTCTCCATTTACACTCAATATTACGAGTTTCTTTCTTGAGAGAATGGGTACTCTTTTACAGTTTTACAGCAGCACGTTCATCTCTAACCTTTTTTAATTTGATGGGGGCAACAGTTTCTAACATATTTGAGAAGATAGTTCCTGTGTTGCTAGTAATTGTGTCTAGTTCATCTGTATTTATGGGTGCACAGAGCAGTTGAGATAAATCAGGCTGGTTATTTGAGAATTTGTCTTTAGTGACTGGAACAATAGTTCTGCCTGGGCGATAACTCGGAGCCATATAGTTAATATCAGTAATATGCAGCATGCACGATACAAGGAAATGGTCAGTAACATCATCACTTTGAGGTATGATATCTATATCAGTAAGATCAATTCCATGCGATATTATTAAATCTAGCATATGATTAAAATGATGCATGGGCCCGGTGACATTTTGCTTGACACCAAAAGAGTTTATTAGGTCAGTAAACGCAAGTCCTAACGCATCATTTGTATTATCTACGTGAATGTTAAAATCTCCTACAATTAGTGCTTTATCAACATTATCCAATAGGTCTGAGAGAAAATCTGTATATGGCCCTGGCGGTCTATACACAGTACCCAGAGCAAGCGATAGGACAGATTTATTTTACATATCTGACAGTGTAACATTGAGCATAAGTATTTTGAATGAGTTAAACCTGTATCCTGTTTTCTGAGTAACATTTAGAATATCACTATATATTGTTCGCGACACCGCTATCGACCAGTCTCACGAGGCTCATGCTTATAACAGTAGCTTAGTGGAGTAGATTCGTTTAGACCAATATAATAATTTGTTTTAAGCCAGGTTTCAATCAGACAGTGTACATCAAAACTATTATCTGTGATCATTTCATTTACAATAATTGCTTTCGGTATGAGTGATCTAATGTTTAGGAGGCCAAACTTTAAAAAAAATTGTTAA
The DNA here is from genome assembly GCA_003573665.1 of Oxygymnocypris stewartii. NCBI lineage: Eukaryota > Metazoa > Chordata > Actinopteri > Cypriniformes > Cyprinidae > Oxygymnocypris > Oxygymnocypris stewartii. The sequence goes on from QVTF01018745.1 coordinate 65,910, forward strand.
TTTTGCATTTTTCTGGTTTAATCATTTTCAGATTTTTTTCTAGATCGAGAATTCAATTTATATTTATATTTATTAGACATTGAAATATAGGCAATGTCGTCACTCATCCCCCCACATACAGCAGATCAATTTTTCATGTTTGTGTCCTCTTCCAGGTAGTTTTGTGACATTTTAGGTTGATTGGAAATTCTTAATAATTGCCCTGATGGTGGAAATGGGAATTTTCAATGCTCTAGCTGTTCTTAAAGCCACTTCACTAATTTTTGAAGCTCAACTAGCTTTTTCTGCACATCAGAAATATTTTATTTCTCAGTTATGAATGTTTAAAGGAATTTGGGCTTTGCTTTCCCTCTCATTTATATTTCCATGAAACAGGAAGCCATGGCTGGATAATTTCATGTTCATAGTCACCCTGGAGTGCGCAATTTGTGAATATGAACATACTTCACTCAAAATAATTTCTAGGGGGCCTAATAATGGTTCAACATGTATTTGAGAAAAATATTTAATAATAGTATGGGGAGAATGTGACACCTTGCTAAAGCAAATGGAGCTCCAGTTTAGTAGTTTCTCCTTAATCAGTGTTTGAGACTCTGCTAAATTAAAAAGCCAGAGAAACAAGAATCTTCATGCAATTTATTAAAACAACTGAATTCACATGACCAGAGTAACTTCTCCACTAGAAACAACTGTTTGTCCGCTCGAGATGGTCTTGGTATGAGTATCTCTCCCTGCAGGAGAAGTTGGTAAAAGCGTGAGGGCCACTTCAAAACCACTCATTTCATCAAGTCAAGTTACAGCTAGTACTCACTCTTCCTGGTGCAGCTTTGCTCACAGGAGCCATAAGAGGGATGGCACACCTCTGTGCTACAGTGGATGAAAATCTGACAGGGGGGGGAAAGGTTTATGCCATAGAAACACTTTTAAGAAATATGTGTAATGTTGAGGGTTCAGGAAGAGCATACGGTTTCCTGCAGAGGAGCCAGTGAGGCTGGATCTACAAATGTGAACATCTTCACAACAAAGCGCTTGTAGTGGGTTGGGAACTGAAGACCGGACGATCCAGTCACTGGAACCAGTGTGGTCAGATAACGGTCATCCTGGTAAGGGCATCTGAAAGGGAAAGTGGCAGTTAGAAACACCCCAGACCAACTAGAGTGTAATGGCTTTTTTTCCCCCTCACCCATTGACCAGAAGGTCCCACTGAGGGAGACTGAGTGGATTGGGGGTAGATGTTGCCCAGCAATGTCCCAGCACCAGGACAATGTTGGGGTCAGTCCTCTCCATAATATGCACCTCAACATACACAGGCTCCCGGAGGACTTTTTGACCGGATAATCAGCGTCACTGTAGTAGGATGTGTAGGCCTCATCCCCTGAGGAACACCATTGGGGTTTAACCAGACTCACATTTGAAAGGCTTTAGGAAGACACAACAAGACCGTACCTTCAGCACTGCCTTTGGTGACACATTGGCCATTGGCCAGTCTGAGCTCCACCCTGAGAGGTCCAGGAGCAGCTACTGGTGGAGGTGGAGGAACAGCGTTGACCTCCATAACCAGAGCTTCAACAGAAGTGCCAGAGTACCTACACTGGAAGAGAAGCCTGGACAACAGACGGTGAGCTTGTAGCATTTATCAGAGTTTAACATTCACACCAAGTCATAGATCACTTACTCAAAATGACTGTCCCTTGTGATGGAACCAAACAGTCCGATCCCTACTTCGTAGGAGGAGGTCATTTGATTCTCATACACCACATATCCACTGTCCTCCTGGGAATATAAATACAGCTTATGATAGACTGGATGCCAACAAAGCAGAATAACACCAGATGCAGGTGCTCACCATCATTCTCGTGCCACATGTGGTCACAGGGAACTGGTATATAGCAAAGGAAGGTGTGGACTCCACAGGACCGCAAGGTGGGTCATTTCCACCCAGTAGATGAACTGAATCCAGACTCAGTCGAGGCAGAGTAACATCTCTAGACACCACTACCACAAACTGACCATCTCTAATACACTGGACAGTCACTGGAACAAAAGTACAAGAGCAGGTTAATTCTGATAATCTATGCAACATGAACAGAATAAGACTGAGAACTCTTACCTGCCCTCCCATAGTAACACTGCTGTCCGTTAAAGCAGCAGTTGATAGCTTCACACTCAGCAACACTGATCCCAGGTGGTCCACACTGGATCTGCTCATAATCAGCCACAGCACATTTATCAAGGGGCTCTGCCAACACCACTGGCTTCTGAAACTGCTGAGGAAACCGCTGGTCAGTTTGCCGTTGAACTGGCTTCTGAAACCGCTGGTCAGTTTGCCATTGAACTGGCTTCTGAAACCGCTGGTCAGTTTGCCATTGAACTGGCTTCTGAAACCGCTGGTCATATTGTTGAACTGACTGCTGAAACCGCTTGTCAGTTTGTGGTTGAACTGGCTTCTGAAACCGCTGGTCAGTTTGTGGTTGAACAGACTGCTGAAACCGCTGGTCAGTTTGCCGTTGAACTGGCTTCTGAAACCGCTGGTCAGTTTGTGGTTGAACAGACTGCTGAAACCGCTGGTCAGTTTGCCATTGAACTGGCTTCTGAAACCGCTGGTCATATTGTTGAACTGACTGCTGAAACCGCTTGTCAGTTTGTGGTTGAACTGGCTTCTGAAACCGCTGGTCAGTTTGTTGTTGAACTGGCTTCTGAAACCGCTGGTCAGTTTGCCATTGAACTGGCTTCTGAAACCGCTGGTCAGTTTGCCATTGAACTGGCTTCTGAAACCGCTGGTCATTGTTTGAACTGACTGCTGAAACCGCTTGTCAGTTTGTGGTTGAACTGGCTTCTGAAACCGCTGGTCAGTTTGTGGTTGAACAGACTGCTGAAACCGCTGGTCAGTTTGCCGTTGAACTGGCTTCTGAAACCGCTGGTCAGTTTGACGTTGAACTGGCTTCTGAAATTGCTGGTCAGTTTGTCGTTGAACTGGCTTCTGAAACCTCTGCTCATTTTGTTGAACTGACTGCTGAAACTGCTGGTCAGTTTGCTGTTGAACTGGCTTCTGAATCCGCTGGTCAGTTTGTTGTTGAACTGACTGCTGAAACGGCTGGTCAGTTTGCGGAAACATCAGAGCTTGAGGGTTCTGGGGCAGATTACTCAACTGTGGAACAGCACTGAAAACAGCACAAACCAAAACACAAAGTGTTTGGAAACATATTGAATACAACATTCCTGCCATTACTAAACAACAGAGCACAAGTTCAGAATGCTTTGGACTTCTATTTGTACTCTGCAATTCAATCATCGTTATCAACTCCGCCTTCTTTAATCAAGAATCATTACAGCTGCTTTGACTAATTAAGAATTTATCTTCACATTTTATTGGTTGTTTTTTCCACATGAAACTAAATTACCACTAAACTGAACGACAACAGCAATAGCAATTGTACTCATTTCACTTTTTTGAGATTGATGGCTTGACAAACTATCAACAATGATAAATAAAATACTGATACAATTATGGAAGACAGTCAGTCTCACAAAGGGTGGTGCAGACGCAGATGAGTTTCGTCAAATACTCATTTTCAAGTTTAAGGATAGCTGTATACATTTTGAAGTTATAATATTTCCTATAATTTGAGTTACAAGTCTTTTTTCTGGTTTTTGGCTTCAAGACATTTTAAATACGATTAACCGTTGCATCATTTTGTTTTAGGATTGACTCAAACTTGCTGGTGAACAAAACCAGTAATTCTTAATGTTCACTTTAGTGTTACCATTAAAAAAAGATAAACTGAAGGACTATGAAAACTGATTAAATGTGTAGTTCTGTACTACATTATTTAGATACACCAAGCAGAAAGTTCCAAACCTCCAACTTCTATCCATTAGCTCAACTCGGCCATGTTCAAGCAACCCTTTCATTTGTATTATTAGGGAGCCAGGTTTTGACATCTCATCAGGAGTGCACATTTCCAAGCTTGGGATACATTCACAAAATGTGCTAAACTAAAAAGATTTCCTTTGCACTTTTCATACAGGCGATAACGTCATCCAAGCGCTACAAGTTCACATGGATCTGCAAAAACTCAATATTATGCACGCCATGCCACTATCGGCCCATATAAACTCGTAAATACACACATAAGTATAGAGTGCACACGTCATGTGAAAGTTGTGATGTCTTCTGGAAATTCACATTTTTAGTAGTTTGTGCAGACACCAACTATATGATTTTTTAAAACTTGCAAAATTTTGAAAACAGGTTTAAGAGCATTTTCAGGACAGCGAGAAGTTGGCCCCCACCCAACGCAAAACATTGGCAAAAAGTCTCAATCATTTGTGCTGCGTTTGCACTGAAATTTTTTTGTTTGTGTGGCTTTGTTTTTTTTTATTACAATAATATTTATAGCTCATTCTGAGGTCACTCAGCCCCCCACATACTCCAAATTCACCCCAAATAGTCTCGTTTGGTTTTTAAAATATTAGACATTGAAATATAGGCGGTGACTTCACTCAGCCCCCAACATGCTCCAAATTCACGAAAAATGGTTTTGTTTGTTTGTGCTGCTTCGGTTTTTAAAATATGAGACATTGAATTATAGGCGATGACGTCACCAGCACCAAAATTAACATTTACATTTAGTCATTTTGCAGACGCTTTTATCCAAAGCGACTTACAATTGGGGAATACATAAAGCGATTCATCTTGAAGAGGCAAACAGACAGAGGAAGTGCCCCAACACTCAGTCTCAGGCATTGTTCAAATAAATACAAGCTAGCAAGGCAAGGAGAGAAAGATGAAGATATAGAAAAAAGGAAAGTATTTTTTTATGATGAAGTCAAGTAGTGTTGAAAGAGATGAGTTTTCAGTTGTTGCTTGAAGATTGACAGGGATCCAGCATTCCGGATGGGGATGGGAAGATCATTCCACCAGCCAGGAATGGTGAACGAGAATGTTCTGGAGAGTGATTTTAAGCCTCTCTGTGATGGTACCACGAGGCGTCTCTCACTAGCAGATCTCAGACTTCCGGAGGGTATGTCGATTCGTAATAGTGAGTGGAAGTAGGTGGGTGCTGAGCCTGTGGTTGTTCTATATGTAAGCATCAGTGTCTTGAACTGGATGCGAGCTGCAACTTGTAGCCAGTGCAAGGAGACAAAGAGAGGTGTAACATGGGCTCTTTTGGGCTCGTTGAAGACCAGTCGTGCCGCTGCATTCTGAATCATTTGTTGAGGTTTGATTGTGTTTGATGGAAGTCCAGCCAGAAGAGCATTGCAGTTGTCCAGCCTAGAAATGACAAGGGCCTGGACAAGAAGTTGTGCAGCATGCTCTGTCAGAAAGGGCCTGATCTTTCTGATGTTGTGAATTGCAAACCTGCAAGATCGAGCAGTCTTTGCAATGTGCTCTTTGAAGGTCAGCTGGTCATCAAAGATTACACCAAGATTTCTGACCGAAGCTGATGGGGTAATTGTTGATGAACCTAACTGAATCGTTAAGTCGTGCTGTAGAATTGGAGTGGCGGGGAAGACAAGAAGCTCAGTCTTTGCCAGGTTGAGCTGTAGGTGATGTTCTTTCATCCATGCCGAGATGTCTGCCAAGCAGCCTGAGATCCGTGCAGCTACCGTTGGATCATCTGGTCGAAATGAGAGATAGAGCTGTGTGTCATCAGCGTAGAAATGGTAGGAGCAGCCATGTGCCTGTATGATGGGACCCGGTGATGTAGTGTATGTGGAGAAGAGGAGGGGTCCAAGAACCGAGCCCTGGGGAACCCCAGTGACCAATTGATGTGCTTTGGATACCACTCCTCCCCAGGCCACCTTGAAAGACCGACCAGTGAGATAGGATTCAAACCAGCGAAGTGGAAGTGAGAGTAGCGCAGTCTCAGTTGAATGGCCACTCCTGAAACCTGACTGTTTAGCATCCAGTTTCCACATGCTCCAAATTAGCCCAAAACAGGCTCAATCGTTTGTGCTTCATTTGTGCGGGTAATATTTGATATTAATATGAAAAATGTCATTCTGGGGTCACTCAGCCGCTCCCCCCACATGCTTCAAATTCACGTACAAATTGTTTATGTTTTTGCTCCGTTTGTGCCGGTAATATTTTCGTTGGTGTTGCTTTTTTATTTTAATTTTAATATTAGACATTGAAATACAGGTGATGCCATCACTCAGCCCCCCACATGCGCCTAATCAATTTGTGTTTTTTTATGTTTGGACTATTGTACAGTTGGAAGATCCACACATGGCCCATTATAAGAATTCTAAAAGAACCAGTCACTTATCGATTGTTTTATCTGTTGGCATTTGATAGAATCCATGATGCCATGCGTCTAAAGATGTCCAAGACCTCCTACAGAAATATAGGCCCACAATCATCAAAACTACCGCAGTATATTTCATTGTACACATGGGGTACTTTTTATCCCTGCATTCACCAAAACCATCTTGAGTGTTTGCTGCTAAAAAGCAAATTTTTTTTGATTCATCTGGCCATAGAAGCCAGTCTCATTTGAAGTTCCAGTAGTGTATGATAACTGAATATGCTGGAATTTGTTTTTGGATGAGCTAGGAGAATTTCTTGAAACCATCCCAAACAACATGTAGGTACTGTTCTGACCCAGAGATTAAACTATTTTCTGCAATTCTCCAGCTGTGGTCCTTGGATCATCTTTGGCTACTCAAAATCTCCTTCTCACTGTGCATTAGGATGACAGACACACGTCCTCTTCCAGGTAGTTTTGTGACATTTTAGGTTGATTGGAAATTCTTAATAATTGCCCTGATGGTGGAAATGGGAATTGTCAATGCTCTAGCTGTTCTTAAAGCCACTTCACTAATTTTTGAAGCTCAACTAGCTTTTGCTGCACATCAGAAATATATTATTTGGTTTCTCATAGTTATGAATGTTTAAAGGAATTTGGGCTTTGCTTTCCCTCTCATTTATATTTCCATGAAACAGGAAGCCATGGCTGGATAATTTCATGTTCATAGTCACCCTGGAGTGCTCAATTTGTGAATATGAACATACTTCACTCAAAATAATTTCTAGGGGGCCTAATAATGGTTCAACATGTATTTGAGAAAAATATTTAATAATAGTATGGGGAGAATGTGACACCTTGCTAAAGCAAATGGAGCTCCAGTTTAGTAGTTTCTCCTTAATCAGTGTTCGAGACTCTGCAAAAAAAAAAAAAAAAAAAGCCAGAGAAACAAGAATCTTGAAGCTTCATGCAATTTATTAAAACAACTGAATTCACATGACCAGAGTAACTTCTCCACTAGAAACAACTGTTTGTCCGCTCGAGATGGTCTTGGTATGAGTATCTCTCCCTGCAGGAGAAGTTGGTAAAAGCGTGAGGGCCACTTCAAAACCACTCATTTCATCAAGTCAAGTTACAGCTAGTACTCACTCTTCCTGGTGCAGCTTTGCTCACAGGAGCCATAAGAGGGATGGCACACCTCTGTGCTACAGTGGATGAAAATCTGACAGGGGGGGGGAAAGGGTTATGCCATAGAAACACTTAAGAAATATGTGTAATGTTGAGGGTTCAGGAAGAGCATACGGTTTCCTGCAGAGGAGCCAGTGAGGCTGGATCTACAAATGTGAACATCTTCACAACAAAGCGCTTGTAGTGGGTTGGGAACTGAAGACCGGACGATCCAGTCACTGGAACCAGTGTGGTCAGATAACGGTCATCCTGGTAAGGGCATCTGAAAGGGAAAGTGGCAGTTAGAAACACCCCAGACCAACTAGAGTGTAATGGCTTTTTTTCCCCCTCACCCATTGACCAGAAGGTCCCACTGAGGGAGACTGAGTGGATTGGGGGTAGATGTTGCCCAGCAATGTCCCAGCACCAGGACAATGTTGGGGTCAGTCCTCTCCATAATGTGCACCTCAACATACACAGGCTCCCGGAGGACTTTTGTGACCGGATAATCAGCGTCACTGTAGTAGGATGTGTAGGCCTCATCCCCTGAGGAACACCATTGGGGTTTAACCAGACTCACATTTGAAAGGCTTTAGGAAGACACAACAAGACCGTACCTTCAGCACAGCCTTTGGTGACACATTGGCCATTGGCCAGTCTGAGCTCCACCCTGAGAGGTCCAGGAGCAGCTACTGGTGGAGGTGGAGGAACAGCGTTGACCTCCATAACCAGAGCTTCAACAGAAGTGCCAGAGTACCTACACTGGAAGAGAAGCCTGGACAACAGACGGTGAGCTTGTAGCATTTATCAGAGTTTAACATTCACACCAAGTCATAGATCACTTACTCAAAATGACTGTCCCTTGTGATGGAACCAAACGGTCCGATCCCTACTTCGTAGGAGGAGGTCATTTGATTCTCATACACCACATATCCACTGTCCTCCTGGGAATAGAAATACAGCTTATGATAGACTGGATGCCAACAAAGCAGAATAACACCAGATGCCGGTGCTCACCATCATTCTCGTGCCACATGTGGTCACAGGGAACTGGTATATAGCAAAGGAAGGTGTGGACTCCACAGGACTGCAAGGTGGGTCATTTCCACCCAGTAGATGAACTGAATCCAGACTCAGTCGAGGCAGAGTAACATCTCTAGACACCACTACCACAAACTGACCATCTCTAATACACTGGACAGTCACTGGAACAAAAGTACAAGAGCGGGTTAATTCTGATAATCTATGCAACATGAACAGAATAAGACTGAGAACTCTTACCTGCCCTCCCATAGTAACACTGCTGTCCGTTAAAGCAGCAGTTGATAGCTTCACACTCAGCAACACTGATCCCAGGTGGTCCACACTGGATCTGCTCATAATCAGCCACAGCACATTTATCAAGGGGCTCTGCCAACACCACTGGCTTCTGAAACTGCTGAGGAAACCGCTGGTCAGTTTGCCGTTGAACTGGCTTCTGAAACCGCTGGTCAGTTCGCCATTGAACTGGCTTCTGAAACCGCTGGTCATATTGTTGAACTGACTGCTGAAACCGCTTGTCAGTTTGTGGTTGAACTGGCTTCTGAAACCGCTGGTCAGTTTGCCGTTGAACTGGCTTCTGAAACCGCTGGTCAGTTTGTGGTTGAACTGGCTTCTGAAATTGCTGGTCAGTTTGCCGTTGAACTGGCTTCTGAAACCGCTGGTCAGTTTGCCGTTGAACTGGCTTCTGAAATTGCTGGTCAGTTTGTCGTTGAACTGGCTTCTGAAACCTCTGCTCATTTTGCGGTTGAACTGGCTTCTGAAACCTCTGCTCATTTTGTTGAACTGACTGCTGAAACTGCTGGTCAGTTTGCTGTTGAACTGGCTTCTGAATCCGCTGGTCAGTTTGTTGTTGAACTGACTGCTGAAACGGCTGGTCAGTTTGCGGAAACATCAGAGCTTGAGGGTTCTGGGGCAGATTACTCAACTGTGGAACAGCACTGAAAACAGCACAAACCAAAACACAAAGTGTTTGGAAACATATTGAATACAACATTCCTGCCATTACTAAACAACAGAGCACAACTTCAGAATGCTTTGGACTTCTATTTGTACTCTGCAATTCAATCATCGTTATCAACCCCGCCTTCTTTAATCAAGAATCATTACAGCTGCTTTGACTAATTAAGAATTTATCTTCACATTTGATTGGTTGTTTTTTCCACATGATTGTACTCATTGCACTTTTTTGAGATTGATGGCTTGACAAACTATCAACAATGATAAATAAAATACTGATACAATTATGGAAGACAGTCAGTCTCACAAAGGGTGGTGCAGACGCAGATGAGTTTCGTCAAATACTCATTTTCAAGTTTAAGGATAGCTGTATACATTTTGAAGTTATAATATTTCCAATAATTGGAGTTACAAGTCTTTTTTCTGGTTTTTGGCTTCAAGACATTTTAAATACGATTAACCGTTGCATCATTTTGTTTTAGGATTGACTCAAACTTGCTGGTGAACAAAACCAGTAATTCTTAATGTTCACTTTAGTGTTACCATTAAAAAAAGATAAACTGAAGGACTATGAAAACTGATTAAATGTGTAGTTCTGTACTACATTATTTAGATACACCAAGCAGAAAGTTCCAAACCTCCAACTTCTATCCATTAGCTCAACTCGGCCATGTTCAAGCAACCCTTTCATTTGTATTATTAGGGAGCCAGGTTTTGACATCTCATCAGGAGTGCACATTTCCAAGCTTGGGATACATTCACAAAATGTGCTAAACTAAAAAGATTTCCTTTGCACTTTTCATACAGGCGATAACGTCATCCAAGCGCTACAAGTTCACATGGATCTGCAAAAACTCAATATTATGCACGCCATGCCACTATCGGCCCATATAAACTCGTAAATACACACATAAGTATAGAGTGCACACGTCATGTGAAAGTTGTGATGTCTTCTGGAAATTCACATTTTTAGTAGTTTGTGCAGACACCAACTATATGATTTTTAAAAACTTGCAAAATTTTGAAAACAGGTTTAAGAGCATTTTCAGGACAGCGAGAAGTTGGCCCCCACCCAACGCAAAACATTGGCAAAAAGTCTCAATCATTTGTGCTGCGTTTGCACTGAAATTTGTTTGTTTGTGTGGCTTTGTTTTTTTTTATTACAATAATATTTATAGCTCATTCTGAGGTCACTCAGCCCCCCACATACTCCAAATTCACCCCAAATAGTCTCGTTTGGTTTTTAAAATATTAGACATTGAAATATAGGCGGTGACTTCACTCAGCCCCCAACATGCTCCAAATTCACGAAAAATGGTTTTGTTTGTTTGTGCTGCTTCGGTTTTTAAAATATGAGCCATTGAATTATAGGCGATGACGTCACCAGCACCAAAATTAACATTTACATTTAGTCATTTTGCAGACGCTTTTATCCAAAGCGACTTACAATTGGGGAATACATAAAGCGATTCATCTTGAAGAGGCAAACAGACAGAGGAAGTGCCCCAACACTCAGTCTCAGGCATTGTTCAAATAGATACAAGCTAGCAAGGTAAGGAGAGAAAGATGAAGATATAGAAAAAGGGAAAGTATTTTTTTATGATGAAGTCAAGTAGTGTTGAAAGAGATGAGTTTTCAGTTGTTGCTTGAAGATTGACAGGGATCCAGCATTCCGGATGGGGATGGGAAGATCATTCCACCAGCCAGGAATGGTGAACGAGAATGTTCTGGAGAGTGATTTTAAGCCTCTCTGTGATGGTACCACGAGGCGTCTCTCACTAGCAGATCTCAGACTTCCGGAGGGTATGTCGATTCGTAATAGTGAGTGGAAGTAGGTGGGTGCTGAGCCTGTGGTTGTTCTATATGTAAGCATCAGTGTCTTGAACTGGATGCGAGCTGCAACTTGTAGCCAGTGCAAGGAGACAAAGAGAGGTGTAACATGGGCTCTTTTGGGCTCGTTGAAGACCAGTCGTGCCGCTGCATTCTGAATCATTTGTAGAGGTTTGATTGTGTTTGATGGAAGTCCAGCCAGAAGAGCATTGCAGTTGTCCAGCCTAGAAATGACAAGGGCCTGGACAAGAAGTTGTGCAGCATGCTCTGTCAGAAAGGGCCTGATCTTTCTGATGTTGTGAATTGCAAACCTGCAAGATCGAGCAGTCTTTGCAATGTGCTCTTTGAAGGTCAGCTGGTCATCAAAGATTACACCAAGATTTCTGACCGAAGCTGATGGGGTAATTGTTGATGAACCTAACTGAATCGTTAAGTCGTGCTGTAGAATTGGAGTGGCGGGGAAGACAAGAAGCTCAGTCTTTGCCAGGTTGAGCTGTAGGTGATGTTCTTTCATCCATGCCGAGATGTCTGCCAAGCAGCCTGAGATCCGTGCAGCTACCGTTGGATCATCTGGTCGAAATGAGAGATAGAGCTGTGTGTCATCAGCGTAGAAATGGTAGGAGCAGCCATGTGCCTGTATGATGGGACCCGGTGATGTAGTGTATGTGGAGAAGAGGAGGGGTCCAAGAACCGAGCCCTGGGGAACCCCAGTGACCAATTGATGTGCTTTGGATACCACTCCTCCCCAGGCCACCTTGAAAGACCGACCAGTGAGATAGGATTCAAACCAGCGAAGTGGAAGTGAGAGTAGCGCAGTCTCAGTTGAATGGCCACTCCTGAAACCTGACTGTTTAGCATCCAGTTTCCACATGCTCCAAATTAGCCCAAAACAGGCTCAATCGTTTGTGCTTCATTTGTGCGGGTAATATTTGATATTAATATGAAAAATGTCATTCTGGGGTCACTCAGCCGCTCCCCCCACATGCTTCAAATTCACGTACAAATTGTTTATGTTTTTGCTCCGTTTGTGCCGGTAATATTTTCGTTGGTGTTGCTTTTTTATTTTAATTTTAATATTAGACATTGAAATACAGGTGATGCCATCACTCAGCCCCCCACATGCGCCTAATCAATTTGTGTTTTTTTATGTTTGGACTATTGTACAGTTGGAAGATCCACACATGGCCCATTATAAGAATTCTAAAAGAACCAGTCACTTATCGATTGTTTTATCTGTTGGCATTTGATAGAATCCATGATGCCATGCGTCTAAAGATGTCCAAGACCTCCTACAGAAATATAGGCCCACATCATCAAAACTACCGCAGTATATTTCATTGTACACATGGGGTACTTTTTATCCCTGCATTCACCAAAACCATCTTGAGTGTTTGCTGCTAAAAAGCAAATTTTTTTTGATTCATCTGGCCATAGAAGCCAGTCTCATTTGAAGTTCCAGTAGTGTATGATAACTGAATATGCTGGAATTTGTTTTTGGATGAGCTAGGAGAATTTCTTGAAACCATCCCAAACAACATGTAGGTACTGTTCTGACCCAGAGATTAAACTATTTTCTGCAATTCTCCAGCTGTGGTCCTTGGATCATCTTTGGCTACTCAAAATCTCCTTCTCACTGTGCATTAGGATGACAGACACACGTCCTCTTCCAGGTAGTTTTGTGACATTTTAGGTTGATTGGAAATTCTTAATAATTGCCCTGATGGTGGAAATGGGAATTGTCAATGCTCTAGCTGTTCTTAAAGCCACTTCACTAATTTTTGAAGCTCAACTAGCTTTTGCTGCACATCAGAAATATATTATTTGGTTTCTCATAGTTATGAATGTTTAAAGGAATTTGGGCTTTGCTTTCCCTCTCATTTATATTTCCATGAAACAGGAAGCCATGGCTGGATAATTTCATGTTCATAGTCACCCTGGAGTGCTCAATTTGTGAATATGAACATACTTCACTCAAAATAATTTCTAGGGGGCCTAATAATGGTTCAACATGTATTTGAGAAAAATATTTAATAATAGTATGGGGAGAATGTGACACCTTGCTAAAGCAAATGGAGCTCCAGTTTAGTAGTTTCTCCTTAATCAGTGTTCGAGACTCTGCAAAAAAAAAAAAAAAAAAAGCCAGAGAAACAAGAATCTTGAAGCTTCATGCAATTTATTAAAACAACTGAATTCACATGACCAGAGTAACTTCTCCACTAGAAACAACTGTTTGTCCGCTCGAGATGGTCTTGGTATGAGTATCTCTCCCTGCAGGAGAAGTTGGTAAAAGCGTGAGGGCCACTTCAAAACCACTCATTTCATCAAGTCAAGTTACAGCTAGTACTCACTCTTCCTGGTGCAGCTTTGCTCACAGGAGCCATAAGAGGGATGGCACACCTCTGTGCTACAGTGGATGAAAATCTGACAGGGGGGGGAAAGGGTTATGCCATAGAAACACTTTTAAGAAATATGTGTAATGTTGAGGGTTCAGGAAGAGCATACGGTTTCCTGCAGAGGAGCCAGTGAGGCTGGATCTACAAATGTGAACATCTTCACAACAAAGCGCTTGTAGTGGGTTGGGAACTGAAGACCGGACGATCCAGTCACTGGAACCAGTGTGGTCAGATAACGGTCATCCTGGTAAGGGCATCTGAAAGGGAAAGTGGCAGTTAGAAACACCCCAGACCAACTAGAGTGTAATGGCTTTTTTTCCCCCTCACCCATTGACCAGAAGGTCCCACTGAGGGAGACTGAGTGGATTGGGGGTAGATGTTGCCCAGCAATGTCCCAGCACCAGGACAATGTTGGGGTCAGTCCTCTCCATAATGTGCACCTCAACATACACAGGCTCCCGGAGGACTTTTGTGACCGGATAATCAGCGTCACTGTAGTAGGATGTGTAGGCCTCATCCCCTGAGGAACACCATTGGGGTTTAACCAGACTCACATTTGAAAGGCTTTAGGAAGACACAACAAGACCGTACCTTCAGCACAGCCTTTGGTGACACATTGGCCATTGGCCAGTCTGAGCTCCACCCTGAGAGGTCCAGGAGCAGCTACTGGTGGAGGTGGAGGAACAGCGTTGACCTCCATAACCAGAGCTTCAACAGAAGTGCCAGAGTACCTACACTGGAAGAGAAGCCTGGACAACAGACGGTGAGCTTGTAGCATTTATCAGAGTTTAACATTCACACCAAGTCATAGATCACTTACTCAAAATGACTGTCCCTTGTGATGGAACCAAACGGTCCGATCCCTACTTCGTAGGAGGAGGTCATTTGATTCTCATACACCACATATCCACTGTCCTCCTGGGAATAGAAATACAGCTTATGATAGACTGGATGCCAACAAAGCAGAATAACACCAGATGCCGGTGCTCACCATCATTCTCGTGCCACATGTGGTCACAGGGAACTGGTATATAGCAAAGGAAGGTGTGGACTCCACAGGACTGCAAGGTGGGTCATTTCCACCCAGTAGATGAACTGAATCCAGACTCAGTCGAGGCAGAGTAACATCTCTAGACACCACTACCACAAACTGACCATCTCTAATACACTGGACAGTCACTGGAACAAAAGTACAAGAGCGGGTTAATTCTGATAATCTATGCAACATGAACAGAATAAGACTGAGAACTCTTACCTGCCCTCCCATAGTAACACTGCTGTCCGTTAAAGCAGCAGTTGATAGCTTCACACTCAGCAACACTGATCCCAGGTGGTCCACACTGGATCTGCTCATAATCAGCCACAGCACATTTATCAAGGGGCTCTGCCAACACCACTGGCTTCTGAAACTGCTGAGGAAACCGCTGGTCAGTTTGCCGTTGAACTGGCTTCTGAAACCGCTGGTCAGTTCGCCATTGAACTGGCTTCTGAAACCGCTGGTCATATTGTTGAACTGACTGCTGAAACCGCTTGTCAGTTTGTGGTTGAACTGGCTTCTGAAACCGCTGGTCAGTTTGCCGTTGAACTGGCTTCTGAAACCGCTGGTCAGTTTGTGGTTGAACAGACTGCTGAAACCGCTGGTCAGTTTGCCGTTGAACTGGCTTCTGAAATTGCTGGTCAGTTTGCCGTTGAACTGGCTTCTGAAATTGCTGGTCAGTTTGTCGTTGAACTGGCTTCTGAAACCTCTGCTCATTTTTGCCGGTTTGAACTGGCTTCTGAAACCTCTGCTCATTTTGTTGAACTGACTGCTGAAACTGCTGGTCAGTTTGCTGTTGAACTGGCTTCTGAATCCGCTGGTCAGTTTGTTGTTGAACTGACTGCTGAAACGGCTGGTCAGTTTGCGGAAACATCAGAGCTTGAGGGTTCTGGGGCAGATTACTCAACTGTGGAACAGCACTGAAAACAGCACAAACCAAAACACAAAGTGTTTGGAAACATATTGAATACAACATTCCTGCCATTACTAAACAACAGAGCACAACTTCAGAATGCTTTGGACTTCTATTTGTACTCTGCAATTCAATCATCGTTATCAACCCCGCCTTCTTTAATCAAGAATCATTACAGCTGCTTTGACTAATTAAGAATTTATCTTCACATTTGATTGGTTGTTTTTTCCACATGATTGTACTCATTGCACTTTTTTGAGATTGATGGCTTGACAAACTATCAACAATGATAAATAAAATACTGATACAATTATGGAAGACAGTCAGTCTCACAAAGGGTGGTGCAGACGCAGATGAGTTTCGTCAAATACTCATTTTCAAGTTTAAGGATAGCTGTATACATTTTGAAGTTATAATATTTCCAATAATTGGAGTTACAAGTCTTTTTTCTGGTTTTTGGCTTCAAGACATTTTAAATACGATTAACCGTTGCATCATTTTGTTTTAGGATTGACTCAAACTTGCTGGTGAACAAAACCAGTAATTCTTAATGTTCACTTTAGTGTTACCATTAAAAAAAGATAAACTGAAGGACTATGAAAACTGATTAAATGTGTAGTTCTGTACTACATTATTTAGATACACCAAGCAGAAAGTTCCAAACCTCCAACTTCTATCCATTAGCTCAACTCGGCCATGTTCAAGCAACCCTTTCATTTGTATTATTAGGGAGCCAGGTTTTGACATCTCATCAGGAGTGCACATTTCCAAGCTTGGGATACATTCACAAAATGTGCTAAACTAAAAAGATTTCCTTTGCACTTTTCATACAGGCGATAACGTCATCCAAGCGCTACAAGTTCACATGGATCTGCAAAAACTCAATATTATGCACGCCATGCCACTATCGGCCCATATAAACTCGTAAATACACACATAAGTATAGAGTGCACACGTCATGTGAAAGTTGTGATGTCTTCTGGAAATTCACATTTTTAGTAGTTTGTGCAGACACCAACTATATGATTTTTAAAAACTTGCAAAATTTTGAAAACAGGTTTAAGAGCATTTTCAGGACAGCGAGAAGTTGGCCCCCACCCAACGCAAAACATTGGCAAAAAGTCTCAATCATTTGTGCTGCGTTTGCACTGAAATTTGTTTGTTTGTGTGGCTTTGTTTTTTTTTATTACAATAATATTTATAGCTCATTCTGAGGTCACTCAGCCCCCCACATACTCCAAATTCACCCCAAATAGTCTCGTTTGGTTTTTAAAATATTAGACATTGAAATATAGGCGGTGACTTCACTCAGCCCCCAACATGCTCCAAATTCACGAAAAATGGTTTTGTTTGTTTGTGCTGCTTCGGTTTTTAAAATATGAGCCATTGAATTATAGGCGATGACGTCACCAGCACCAAAATTAACATTTACATTTAGTCATTTTGCAGACGCTTTTATCCAAAGCGACTTACAATTGGGGAATACATAAAGCGATTCATCTTGAAGAGGCAAACAGACAGAGGAAGTGCCCCAACACTCAGTCTCAGGCATTGTTCAAATAGATACAAGCTAGCAAGGTAAGGAGAGAAAGATGAAGATATAGAAAAAGGGAAAGTATTTTTTTATGATGAAGTCAAGTAGTGTTGAAAGAGATGAGTTTTCAGTTGTTGCTTGAAGATTGACAGGGATCCAGCATTCCGGATGGGGATGGGAAGATCATTCCACCAGCCAGGAATGGTGAACGAGAATGTTCTGGAGAGTGATTTTGAGCCTCTCTGTGATGGTACCACGAGGCGTCTCTCACTAGCAGATCTCAGACTTCCGGAGGGTATGTCGATTCGTAATAGTGAGTGGAAGTAGGTGGGTGCTGAGCCTGTGGTTGTTCTATATGTAAGCATCAGTGTCTTGAACTGGATGCGAGCTGCAACTTGTAGCCAGTGCAAGGAGACAAAGAGAGGTGTAACATGGGCTCTTTTGGGCTCGTTGAAGACCAGTCGTGCCGCTGCATTCTGAATCATTTGTAGAGGTTTGATTGTGTTTGATGGAAGTCCAGCCAGAAGAGCATTGCAGTTGTCCAGCCTAGAAATGACAAGGGCCTGGACAAGAAGTTGTGCAGCATGCTCTGTCAGAAAGGGCCTGATCTTTCTGATGTTGTGAATTGCAAACCTGCAAGATCGAGCAGTCTTTGCAATGTGCTCTTTGAAGGTCAGCTGGTCATCAAAGATTACACCAAGATTTCTGACCGAAGCTGATGGGGTAATTGTTGATGAACCTAACTGAATCGTTAAGTCGTGCTGTAGAATTGGAGTGGCGGGGAAGACAAGAAGCTCAGTCTTTGCCAGGTTGAGCTGTAGGTGATGTTCTTTCATCCATGCCGAGATGTCTGCCAAGCAGCCTGAGATCCGTGCAGCTACCGTTGGATCATCTGGTCGAAATGAGAGATAGAGCTGTGTGTCATCAGCGTAGAAATGGTAGGAGCAGCCATGTGCCTGTATGATGGGACCCGGTGATGTAGTGTATGTGGAGAAGAGGAGGGGTCCAAGAACCGAGCCCTGGGGAACCCCAGTGACCAATTGATGTGCTTTGGATACCACTCCTCCCCAGGCCACCTTGAAAGACCGACCAGTGAGATAGGATTCAAACCAGCGAAGTGGAAGTGAGAGTAGCGCAGTCTCAGTTGAATGGCCACTCCTGAAACCTGACTGTTTAGCATCCAGTTTCCACATGCTCCAAATTAGCCCAAAACAGGCTCAATCGTTTGTGCTTCATTTGTGCGGGTAATATTTGATATTAATATGAAAAATGTCATTCTGGGGTCACTCAGCCGCTCCCCCCACATGCTTCAAATTCACGTACAAATTGTTTATGTTTTTGCTCCGTTTGTGCCGGTAATATTTTCGTTGGTGTTGCTTTTTTATTTTAATTTTAATATTAGACATTGAAATACAGGTGATGCCATCACTCAGCCCCCCACATGCGCCTAATCAATTTGTGTTTTTTTATGTTTGGACTATTGTACAGTTGGAAGATCCACACATGGCCCATTATAAGAATTCTAAAAGAACCAGTCACTTATCGATTGTTTTATCTGTTGGCATTTGATAGAATCCATGATGCCATGCGTCTAAAGATGTCCAAGACCTCCTACAGAAATATAGGCCCACATCATCAAAACTACCGCAGTATATTTCATTGTACACATGGGGTACTTTTTATCCCTGCATTCACCAAAACCATCTTGAGTGTTTGCTGCTAAAAAGCAAATTTTTTTTGATTCATCTGGCCATAGAAGCCAGTCTCATTTGAAGTTCCAGTAGTGTATGATAACTGAATATGCTGGAATTTGTTTTTGGATGAGCTAGGAGAATTTCTTGAAACCATCCCAAACAACATGTAGGTACTGTTCTGACCCAGAGATTAAACTATTTTCTGCAATTCTCCAGCTGTGGTCCTTGGATCATCTTTGGCTACTCAAAATCTCCTTCTCACTGTGCATTAGGATGACAGACACACGTCCTCTTCCAGGTAGTTTTGTGACATTTTAGGTTGATTGGAAATTCTTAATAATTGCCCTGATGGTGGAAATGGGAATTGTCAATGCTCTAGCTGTTCTTAAAGCCACTTCACTAATTTTTGAAGCTCAACTAGCTTTTGCTGCACATCAGAAATATATTATTTGGTTTCTCATAGTTATGAATGTTTAAAGGAATTTGGGCTTTGCTTTCCCTCTCATTTATATTTCCATGAAACAGGAAGCCATGGCTGGATAATTTCATGTTCATAGTCACCCTGGAGTGCTCAATTTGTGAATATGAACATACTTCACTCAAAATAATTTCTAGGGGGCCTAATAATGGTTCAACATGTATTTGAGAAAAATATTTAATAATAGTATGGGGAGAATGTGACACCTTGCTAAAGCAAATGGAGCTCCAGTTTAGTAGTTTCTCCTTAATCAGTGTTCGAGACTCTGCAAAAAAAAAAAAAAAAAAGCCAGAGAAACAAGAATCTTGAAGCTTCATGCAATTTATTAAAACAACTGAATTCACATGACCAGAGTAACTTCTCCACTAGAAACAACTGTTTGTCCGCTCGAGATGGTCTTGGTATGAGTATCTCTCCCTGCAGGAGAAGTTGGTAAAAGCGTGAGGGCCACTTCAAAACCACTCATTTCATCAAGTCAAGTTACAGCTAGTACTCACTCTTCCTGGTGCAGCTTTGCTCACAGGAGCCATAAGAGGGATGGCACACCTCTGTGCTACAGTGGATGAAAATCTGACAGGGGGGGGGAAAGGGTTATGCCATAGAAACACTTTTAAGAAATATGTGTAATGTTGAGGGTTCAGCAAGAGCATACGGTTTCCTGCAGAGGAGCCAGTGAGGCTGGATCTACAAATGTGAACATCTTCACAACAAAGCGCTTGTAGTGGGTTGGGAACTGAAGACCGGACGATCCAGTCACTGGAACCAGTGTGGTCAGATAACGGTCATCCTGGTAAGGGCATCTGAAAGGGAAAGTGGCAGTTAGAAACACCCCAGACCAACTAGAGTGTAATGGCTTTTTTTCCCCCTCACCCATTGACCAGAAGGTCCCACTGAGGGAGACTGAGTGGATTGGGGGTAGATGTTGCCCAGCAATGTCCCAGCACCAGGACAATGTTGGGGTCAGTCCTCTCCATAATGTGCACCTCAACATACACAGGCTCCCGGAGGACTTTTGTGACCGGATAATCAGCGTCACTGTAGTAGGATGTGTAGGCCTCATCCCCTGAGGAACACCATTGGGGTTTAACCAGACTCACATTTGAAAGGCTTTAGGAAGACACAACAAGACCGTACCTTCAGCACAGCCTTTGGTGACACATTGGCCATTGGCCAGTCTGAGCTCCACCCTGAGAGGTCCAGGAGCAGCTACTGGTGGAGGTGGAGGAACAGCGTTGACCTCCATAACCAGAGCTTCAACAGAAGTGCCAGAGTACCTACACTGGAAGAGAAGCCTGGACAACAGACGGTGAGCTTGTAGCATTTATCAGAGTTTAACATTCACACCAAGTCATAGATCACTTACTCAAAATGACTGTCCCTTGTGATGGAACCAAACGGTCCGATCCCTACTTCGTAGGAGGAGGTCATTTGATTCTCATACACCACATATCCACTGTCCTCCTGGGAATAGAAATACAGCTTATGATAGACTGGATGCCAACAAAGCAGAATAACACCAGATGCCGGTGCTCACCATCATTCTCGTGCCACATGTGGTCACAGGGAACTGGTATATAGCAAAGGAAGGTGTGGACTCCACAGGACTGCAAGGTGGGTCATTTCCACCCAGTAGATGAACTGAATCCAGACTCAGTCGAGGCAGAGTAACATCTCTAGACACCACTACCACAAACTGACCATCTCTAATACACTGGACAGTCACTGGAACAAAAGTACAAGAGCGGGTTAATTCTGATAATCTATGCAACATGAACAGAATAAGACTGAGAACTCTTACCTGCCCTCCCATAGTAACACTGCTGTCCGTTAAAGCAGCAGTTGATAGCTTCACACTCAGCAACACTGATCCCAGGTGGTCCACACTGGATCTGCTCATAATCAGCAACAGCACATTTATCAAGGGGCTCTGCCAACACCACTGGCTTCTGAAACTGCTGAGGAAACCGCTGGTCAGTTTGCCGTTGAACTGGCTTCTGAAACCGCTGGTCAGTTCGCCATTGAACTGGCTTCTGAAACCGCTGGTCATATTGTTGAACTGACTGCTGAAACCGCTTGTCAGTTTGTGGTTGAACTGGCTTCTGAAACCGCTGGTCAGTTTGCCGTTGAACTGGCTTCTGAAACCGCTGGTCAGTTTGCCGTTGAACTGGCTTCTGAAATTGCTGGTCAGTTTGCCGTTGAACTGGCTTCTGAAATTGCTGGTCAGTTTGCCGTTGAACTGGCTTCTGAAATTGCTGGTCAGTTTGTCGTTGAACTGGCTTCTGAAACCTCTGCTCATTTTGCGGTTGAACTGGCTTCTGAAACCTCTGCTCATTTTGTTGAACTGACTGCTGAAACTGCTGGTCAGTTTGCTGTTGAACTGGCTTCTGAATCCGCTGGTCAGTTTGTTGTTGAACTGACTGCTGAAACGGCTGGTCAGTTTGCGGAAACATCAGAGCTTGAGGGTTCTGGGGCAGATTACTCAACTGTGGAACAGCACTGAAAACAGCACAAACCAAAACACAAAGTGTTTGGAAACATATTGAATACAACATTCCTGCCATTACTAAACAACAGAGCACAACTTCAGAATGCTTTGGACTTCTATTTGTACTCTGCAATTCAATCATCGTTATCAACCCCGCCTTCTTTAATCAAGAATCATTACAGCTGCTTTGACTAATTAAGAATTTATCTTCACATTTGATTGGTTGTTTTTTCCACATGATTGTACTCATTGCACTTTTTTGAGATTGATGGCTTGACAAACTATCAACAATGATAAATAAAATACTGATACAATTATGGAAGACAGTCAGTCTCACAAAGGGTGGTGCAGACGCAGATGAGTTTCGTCAAATACTCATTTTCAAGTTTAAGGATAGCTGTATACATTTTGAAGTTATAATATTTCCAATAATTGGAGTTACAAGTCTTTTTTCTGGTTTTTGGCTTCAAGACATTTTAAATACGATTAACCGTTGCATCATTTTGTTTTAGGATTGACTCAAACTTGCTGGTGAACAAAACCAGTAATTCTTAATGTTCACTTTAGTGTTACCATTAAAAAAAGATAAACTGAAGGACTATGAAAACTGATTAAATGTGTAGTTCTGTACTACATTATTTAGATACACCAAGCAGAAAGTTCCAAACCTCCAACTTCTATCCATTAGCTCAACTCGGCCATGTTCAAGCAACCCTTTCATTTGTATTATTAGGGAGCCAGGTTTTGACATCTCATCAGGAGTGCACATTTCCAAGCTTGGGATACATTCACAAAATGTGCTAAACTAAAAAGATTTCCTTTGCACTTTTCATACAGGCGATAACGTCATCCAAGCGCTACAAGTTCACATGGATCTGCAAAAACTCAATATTATGCACGCCATGCCACTATCGGCCCATATAAACTCGTAAATACACACATAAGTATAGAGTGCACACGTCATGTGAAAGTTGTGATGTCTTCTGGAAATTCACATTTTTAGTAGTTTGTGCAGACACCAACTATATGATTTTTAAAAACTTGCAAAATTTTGAAAACAGGTTTAAGAGCATTTTCAGGACAGCGAGAAGTTGGCCCCCACCCAACGCAAAACATTGGCAAAAAGTCTCAATCATTTGTGCTGCGTTTGCACTGAAATTTGTTTGTTTGTGTGGCTTTGTTTTTTTTTATTACAATAATATTTATAGCTCATTCTGAGGTCACTCAGCCCCCCACATACTCCAAATTCACCCCAAATAGTCTCGTTTGGTTTTTAAAATATTAGACATTGAAATATAGGCGGTGACTTCACTCAGCCCCCAACATGCTCCAAATTCACGAAAAATGGTTTTGTTTGTTTGTGCTGCTTCGGTTTTTAAAATATGAGCCATTGAATTATAGGCGATGACGTCACCAGCACCAAAATTAACATTTACATTTAGTCATTTTGCAGACGCTTTTATCCAAAGCGACTTACAATTGGGGAATACATAAAGCGATTCATCTTGAAGAGGCAAACAGACAGAGGAAGTGCCCCAACACTCAGTCTCAGGCATTGTTCAAATAGATACAAGCTAGCAAGGTAAGGAGAGAAAGATGAAGATATAGAAAAAGGGAAAGTATTTTTTTATGATGAAGTCAAGTAGTGTTGAAAGAGATGAGTTTTCAGTTGTTGCTTGAAGATTGACAGGGATCCAGCATTCCGGATGGGGATGGGAAGATCATTCCACCAGCCAGGAATGGTGAACGAGAATGTTCTGGAGAGTGATTTTAAGCCTCTCTGTGATGGTACCACGAGGCGTCTCTCACTAGCAGATCTCAGACTTCCGGAGGGTATGTCGATTCGTAATAGTGAGTGGAAGTAGGTGGGTGCTGAGCCTGTGGTTGTTCTATATGTAAGCATCAGTGTCTTGAACTGGATGCGAGCTGCAACTTGTAGCCAGTGCAAGGAGACAAAGAGAGGTGTAACATGGGCTCTTTTGGGCTCGTTGAAGACCAGTCGTGCCGCTGCATTCTGAATCATTTGTAGAGGTTTGATTGTGTTTGATGGAAGTCCAGCCAGAAGAGCATTGCAGTTGTCCAGCCTAGAAATGACAAGGGCCTGGACAAGAAGTTGTGCAGCATGCTCTGTCAGAAAGGGCCTGATCTTTCTGATGTTGTGAATTGCAAACCTGCAAGATCGAGCAGTCTTTGCAATGTGCTCTTTGAAGGTCAGCTGGTCATCAAAGATTACACCAAGATTTCTGACCGAAGCTGATGGGGTAATTGTTGATGAACCTAACTGAATCGTTAAGTCGTGCTGTAGAATTGGAGTGGCGGGGAAGACAAGAAGCTCAGTCTTTGCCAGGTTGAGCTGTAGGTGATGTTCTTTCATCCATGCCGAGATGTCTGCCAAGCAGCCTGAGATCCGTGCAGCTACCGTTGGATCATCTGGTCGAAATGAGAGATAGAGCTGTGTGTCATCAGCGTAGAAATGGTAGGAGCAGCCATGTGCCTGTATGATGGGACCCGGTGATGTAGTGTATGTGGAGAAGAGGAGGGGTCCAAGAACCGAGCCCTGGGGAACCCCAGTGACCAATTGATGTGCTTTGGATACCACTCCTCCCCAGGCCACCTTGAAAGACCGACCAGTGAGATAGGATTCAAACCAGCGAAGTGGAAGTGAGAGTAGCGCAGTCTCAGTTGAATGGCCACTCCTGAAACCTGACTGTTTAGCATCCAGTTTCCACATGCTCCAAATTAGCCCAAAACAGGCTCAATCGTTTGTGCTTCATTTGTGCGGGTAATATTTGATATTAATATGAAAAATGTCATTCTGGGGTCACTCAGCCGCTCCCCCCACATGCTTCAAATTCACGTACAAATTGTTTATGTTTTTGCTCCGTTTGTGCCGGTAATATTTTCGTTGGTGTTGCTTTTTTATTTTAATTTTAATATTAGACATTGAAATACAGGTGATGCCATCACTCAGCCCCCCACATGCGCCTAATCAATTTGTGTTTTTTTATGTTTGGACTATTGTACAGTTGGAAGATCCACACATGGCCCATTATAAGAATTCTAAAAGAACCAGTCACTTATCGATTGTTTTATCTGTTGGCATTTGATAGAATCCATGATGCCATGCGTCTAAAGATGTCCAAGACCTCCTACAGAAATATAGGCCCACAACATCAAAACTACCGCAGTAGATTTCATTGTACACATGGGGTACTTTTTATCCCTGCATTCACCAAAACCATCTTGAGTGTTTGCTGCTAAAAAGCAAATTTTTTTTGATTCATCTGGCCATAGAAGCCAGTCTCATTTGAAGTTCCAGTAGTGTATGATAACTGAATATGCTGGAATTTGTTTTTGGATGAGCTAGGAGAATTTCTTGAAACCATCCCAAACAACATGTAGGTACTGTTCTGACCCAGAGATTAAACTATTTTCTGCAATTCTCCAGCTGTGGTCCTTGGATCATCTTTGGCTACTCAAAATCTCCTTCTCACTGTGCATTAGGATGACAGACACACGTCCTCTTCCAGGTAGTTTTGTGACATTTTAGGTTGATTGGAAATTCTTAATAATTGCCCTGATGGTGGAAATGGGAATTGTCAATGCTCTAGCTGTTCTTAAAGCCACTTCACTAATTTTTGAAGCTCAACTAGCTTTTGCTGCACATCAGAAATATATTATTTGGTTTCTCATAGTTATGAATGTTTAAAGGAATTTGGGCTTTGCTTTCCCTCTCATTTATATTTCCATGAAACAGGAAGCCATGGCTGGATAATTTCATGTTCATAGTCACCCTGGAGTGCTCAATTTGTGAATATGAACATACTTCACTCAAAATAATTTCTAGGGGGCCTAATAATGGTTCAACATGTATTTGAGAAAAATATTTAATAATAGTATGGGGAGAATGTGACACCTTGCTAAAGCAAATGGAGCTCCAGTTTAGTAGTTTCTCCTTAATCAGTGTTCGAGACTCTGCAAAAAAAAAAAAAAAAAAGCCAGAGAAACAAGAATCTTGAAGCTTCATGCAATTTATTAAAACAACTGAATTCACATGACCAGAGTAACTTCTCCACTAGAAACAACTGTTTGTCCGCTCGAGATGGTCTTGGTATGAGTATCTCTCCCTGCAGGAGAAGTTGGTAAAAGCGTGAGGGCCACTTCAAAACCACTCATTTCATCAAGTCAAGTTACAGCTAGTACTCACTCTTCCTGGTGCAGCTTTGCTCACAGGAGCCATAAGAGGGATGGCACACCTCTGTGCTACAGTGGATGAAAATCTGACAGGGGGGGGAAAGGGTTATGCCATAGAAACACTTTTAAGAAATATGTGTAATGTTGAGGGTTCAGCAAGAGCATACGGTTTCCTGCAGAGGAGCCAGTGAGGCTGGATCTACAAATGTGAACATCTTCACAACAAAGCGCTTGTAGTGGGTTGGGAACTGAAGACCGGACGATCCAGTCACTGGAACCAGTGTGGTCAGATAACGGTCATCCTGGTAAGGGCATCTGAAAGGGAAAGTGGCAGTTAGAAACACCCCAGACCAACTAGAGTGTAATGGCTTTTTTTCCCCCTCACCCATTGACCAGAAGGTCCCACTGAGGGAGACTGAGTGGATTGGGGGTAGATGTTGCCCAGCAATGTCCCAGCACCAGGACAATGTTGGGGTCAGTCCTCTCCATAATGTGCACCTCAACATACACAGGCTCCCGGAGGACTTTTGTGACCGGATAATCAGCGTCACTGTAGTAGGATGTGTAGGCCTCATCCCCTGAGGAACACCATTGGGGTTTAACCAGACTCACATTTGAAAGGCTTTAGGAAGACACAACAAGACCGTACCTTCAGCACAGCCTTTGGTGACACATTGGCCATTGGCCAGTCTGAGCTCCACCCTGAGAGGTCCAGGAGCAGCTACTGGTGGAGGTGGAGGAACAGCGTTGACCTCCATAACCAGAGCTTCAACAGAAGTGCCAGAGTACCTACACTGGAAGAGAAGCCTGGACAACAGACGGTGAGCTTGTAGCATTTATCAGAGTTTAACATTCACACCAAGTCATAGATCACTTACTCAAAATGACTGTCCCTTGTGATGGAACCAAACGGTCCGATCCCTACTTCGTAGGAGGAGGTCATTTGATTCTCATACACCACATATCCACTGTCCTCCTGGGAATAGAAATACAGCTTATGATAGACTGGATGCCAACAAAGCAGAATAACACCAGATGCCGGTGCTCACCATCATTCTCGTGCCACATGTGGTCACAGGGAACTGGTATATAGCAAAGGAAGGTGTGGACTCCACAGGACTGCAAGGTGGGTCATTTCCACCCAGTAGATGAACTGAATCCAGACTCAGTCGAGGCAGAGTAACATCTCTAGACACCACTACCACAAACTGACCATCTCTAATACACTGGACAGTCACTGGAACAAAAGTACAAGAGCGGGTTAATTCTGATAATCTATGCAACATGAACAGAATAAGACTGAGAACTCTTACCTGCCCTCCCATAGTAACACTGCTGTCCGTTAAAGCAGCAGTTGATAGCTTCACACTCAGCAACACTGATCCCAGGTGGTCCACACTGGATCTGCTCATAATCAGCAACAGCACATTTATCAAGGGGCTCTGCCAACACCACTGGCTTCTGAAACTGCTGAGGAAACCGCTGGTCAGTTTGCCGTTGAACTGGCTTCTGAAACCGCTGGTCAGTTCGCCATTGAACTGGCTTCTGAAACCGCTGGTCATATTGTTGAACTGACTGCTGAAACCGCTGGTCAGTTTGCCGTTGAACTGGCTTCTGAAACCGCTGGTCAGTTTGCCGTTGAACTGGCTTCTGAAACCGCTGGTCAGTTTGGTTGAACTGGCTTCTGAAACCGCTGGTCAGTTTGCCGTTGAACTGGCTTCTGAAATTGCTGGTCAGTTTGCCGTTGAACTGGCTTCTGAAATTGCTGGTCAGTTTGTCGTTGAACTGGCTTCTGAAATTGCTCATTTTGCGGTTGAACTGGCTTCTGAAACCTCTGCTCATTTTGTTGAACTGACTGCTGAAACTGCTGGTCAGTTTGCTGTTGAACTGGCTTCTGAACCGCTGGCAGTTTGTTTGAACTGACTGCTGAAACGGCTGGTCAGTTTGCTGTTGAACTGGCTTCTGAATCCGCTGGTCAGTTTGTTGTTGAACTGACTGCTGAAACTGCTGGTCAGTTTGCTGTTGAACTGGCTTCTGAATCCGCTGGTCAGTTTGTTGTTGAACTGACTGCTGAAACGGCTGGTCAGTTTGCGGAAACATCAGAGCTTGAGGGTTCTGGGGCAGATTACTCAACTGTGGAACAGCACTGAAAACAGCACAAACCAAAACACAAAGTGTTTGGAAACATATTGAATACAACATTCCTGCCATTACTAAACAACAGAGCACAACTTCAGAATGCTTTGGACTTCTATTTGTACTCTGCAATTCAATCATCGTTATCAACCCCGCCTTCTTTAATCAAGAATCATTACAGCTGCTTTGACTAATTAAGAATTTATCTTCACATTTGATTGGTTGTTTTTTCCACATGATTGTACTCATTGCACTTTTTTGAGATTGATGGCTTGACAAACTATCAACAATGATAAATAAAATACTGATACAATTATGGAAGACAGTCAGTCTCACAAAGGGTGGTGCAGACGCAGATGAGTTTCGTCAAATACTCATTTTCAAGTTTAAGGATAGCTGTATACATTTTGAAGTTATAATATTTCCAATAATTGGAGTTACAAGTCTTTTTTCTGGTTTTTGGCTTCAAGACAT
>QVTF01018746.1:0-22500 GCA_003573665.1 Oxygymnocypris stewartii
ATATCCTCAGGAACAGGAGCCCGTTCTGGGCTAGGCTTGGAAGTTGAGGCCTTCACTGGTCATTACGTGGAGTCAGGGGCCCTCACGGGGTCCCTCAGCAACCGCTTCCATATCTGTGACAGAAGAGGCAGGGTGGATGGGAATAATGGCCTCCGTGGCCATAACCAGAGGAGCCGCCTGCCCCAGATGAGTCTCCATGGACAGACAAGACAACAAATACAACCGTTCCTGAGGACAAGACTTAAAATCATGTCTCTATGGGACATGGCACGGCACTCTTGGCCGGAAACAGGGGTACTGGATCCACAATCAACGGGGATGTTGATTTCCCCACGGACGGCGGCGGGCAGGAGGGACTCGCGGCCAGTGGACTCGCTGCGATCCCGCCGAACTCCTGACTAACAGCTGGCTAGGGCGGGATGACGAGTGGCGACTTCCATGCCGCGAAAACACAAACCGAACAAAGCAGAAAAACAAAAGACTTTAAAAAAACAGAGAAAACAAAAATAAGGTGAGTGGGTGCCGCTTACTGCTATATGGTCTTGTCTTCTGTCACGTGCACACAACGGGGAGGAACACGGAAATGAGGAGTAAACTCAAAATAAATAATTGTAAAAAAATATTAAATAAAATGTCACAAAGTTAATAATTCAATAGTTTTTATTACTTTTAATTGTATTTATAAATATTTTATTTACTTATTGTATTAATTTAATTTATTTTTCTTTTCTTAATATTATTATTCTTTTTTTAAGTTGAAACATATTTTTTTTACGTTGAAACAATTTTCGCTCAGAAATTGCTTCTAAATTGTACAAATAATTAGAAAAAAGTCAGCTAACACATTTAAATGAAAAGTTGAAAGACTGAAATTATATTTTATTGTAAAGAAATGCTCAAATATTCTTTATTTTATTTACATAATAATAAATAATAATATATACATATATATATATATATATATATGTATGTATGTATGTATGTATGTATGTATGTATATATATATATATATATATATATATATATATTACAGTATACAGCAACAGATCACCATATCAAGAAGTAAATTAAAATTGTATGTATTTATATTTATTGTTTTATGTTTATAATTAGTTATTTCCCCGCCCAAGTTTGACACATTACTTTATTTATCCTAATACGTTTCCAAATCCTTCCAGAATAATCTTGCATGGAGAAAAAAATTATATAACTAGTGACGTTTTTTGTAATCTACAAGTTCTCAACATTATTCAGCTGTAAACTTTGCCAATGTCCAGCCAGGTTAATCTGAATCTACATGATAACCTGTTGGAACGTAGCTGACGTGGTCACTTTAAACGCGTTGCGTGTGAAAGGAACCAATAGGAGCTCGAGAGAGGCGGGGCTTCGGGCGTAACACAGACACGTGTACACAGAGAAGCAGGAAGTGAAGCTGTTCAGTCGGTGTCTGTAAACAGTAAGTACTGACTTATTCAATAGTGAGTTGTGTATTCTGCGGCAGTAAAATGAATTAAATCAATGGGAAAAAGCACAAATCTGCTATCGACGCGTTTATTTAGTGTTTCTGAAATACTGGCGTATTTACATGCAGCACAAGTTGACAGATGAACTTTGTAGAAGTCTTTCAGTCTGTTATTTTATTAAATAGCGCTGCATTTGCTTTATTATATAAGTTTTAACTGCTAATAAACACTGTTTCTATAGGAAGTGCACTGCTAGTTAATGTTTAATTGTTTGATTCATGCATTATGAGTTATGACAGCTGGTTACACTCACTCAGAGCTGACACATATATCCAGTCTACATATATTGTAACATAAATGTGATCCTGGACCACAAAACCAGTCATAAGGGTCGATTTAATAAATAGGCTTTCCATTGATGTGTGGTCTGTTATGATAGGACAATATTGGGCTGAGATACAACTATTTGAACAATCTAGTTGAGATAATTGCATTTAAAAATGATATATTTATGGTAGGAAATATACAAAATATCTTCATGGAACATGATCTAATGATTTTTGGCATAAAATAAAAATGCATAATTTTGACCCATACAATATATTGTTGGCTATCGCTACAAATATACATGTGCTGATTATGATTGTTTCTGTGCTCCAGGGTCACGTATTAAACCGTAATTATAAACTACATGCGCTGAGCTTGTCATGAACTTAACCTAATGGTGTCAAACAGGCTTGTTTTAATGCACAGAGCTCAGTGTTTGCAGATATCCTGGATGAACAGGATTCGGTTCACACCCGTCTGCGTGAGGTATTAACTGTGTTTGATTTGCACAGGCATCATGATCGCTGGAGTCAGTCCTGTGCTTCAGGCCCTGCTGGGGACCCTGTTCACCTGGGCCCTCACCGCAGCTGGAGCCGCTCTCGTCTTCGTCTTCTCCAGCAGACAGGTGAGACGGGTTACTGCAGAGAGAAGCTTAAAGGGATAGTCAAGTCATGTCCTCAGAAGAAGATATTGTGAAGAATGTACTGACCACTGTTTTCCATGTAATGAACGTTAAATGATGCTGGTAGACTTCTATAGTATTATTACCCATACTGTAAAAGTCAATGGGTACCAGAAACACATTCCTCAAATGATCTTGTTTCATGTTCAACAGGAGGAGCCGGTCTAGAACATTAAAGTTATTAATGATGACTGAATTATAGTTCATCAAGTAAAATATTGGCTTAACATTAAATAATGAAATGTTTATACAAATTGTTAACCAAATATATAATTTCATTATTGTTCAAGAAATAATAGGTTTGGCTTAACATTAAATAATGAAAATGTTTATAAAATATAATTATTATTTTTTTAACTTTTTTTTTAAATTATATTTAATATTATTTGTTATTTCAAGAAGAGTCATAAAATAGGTTTGGCTTAACATTAAATAATGAAAATGTTTATAAAAATATAATTATATTTTTTTAACTTTTTTTTTAAATATTATATTTAAATATTATTTTTATTTCAAGAAGAGTCATACAATAGGTTTGGCTTAACATTAAATAATGAAAATGTTTATAAAAATATAATTATATTTTTTTAATTTTTTTTTTAAATATTAATTTAATATTATTTTTATTTCAAGAAGAGTCATAAAATAGGTTTGGCTTAACATTAAATAATGAAAATGTTTATAAAAATAGAATTATATTTTTTTCTTTTTTTAATATTATAATTTAATATTATTTGTTATTTCAAGAAGAGTCATAAAATAGGTTTGGCTAACATTAAATAATGAAAATGTTTATAAAAATAGATTTTATTTTTTTTTATATTATAATTAAATATTATTTGTTATTTCAAGAAGAGTCATAAAATAGGTTTGGCTCAACATTAAATAATGAAAATGTTTATAAAAAATAGATTTTTTTTTTTAATATTATAATTAAATATTATTTGTTATTTCAAGAAGAGTCATAAAATAGGTTTGGCTCAACATTAAATAATGAAAATGTTTATAAAAATAGAATTATTATTATTATTTTTATTTTTAAAAAATAGAATTATTATTACATATATATTTTTTTAAATATGATAATTTAATATTATTTGTTATTTCAAGAAGAGTCAAGGTGAATGAAGATTTTAGTGTTTAACTGTAATTTTATTAGTAAACGACTATAAATATGCTTTGGTCCCGTACTATATACAGTAAAAAAAATGTGATCTAACAGAATATTTCATGTAATTTACTGTTAAAGTAAAAAAAAAAAACAATTAGTAAAATACTGTTAAATCTAAAACATTTTGAAGTTAAAAATAACAAGTTATCTTAAATGATAATTTACAGTAAAGACAACAAACTTAGTTTTTTGTTTATTTGAGAATGCTTTTTCTTAATTTTTGGATATAAGTTGTGTGAATGTTTATTACATCATTTTTTAGTGTCGCGTGTGTTGTATTTCACTAGGTCATTGGGTCGGTATATTAACATTATATCAGTTAATAAAACACACGAGTTGTACTGTAAATGTAATTTCAGTCTGTAAAACCTACACTGCTGGTTCTGTATTTCATGGCAGATTTTCTTTTGTATTTTTTTATGCTGTTGTTGATTTGATCGTGTATTTCTTGTTTCCTCACAGAAGCGGGTCTTGGATGGCAGTCTGGGTTTTGCCGCAGGGGTAAGAAACTCTCAACCCTACTTTTTCCTTCTTTGCTTTTATATGTCTATCATTTCTTCTCATTTTTGCCGTGGTGTGTTTGCATCACATCTCTTTTTCTTCCCACAATGAAATATTCATTCAGCGAGGGCAGGCAGGAGCACGTTTTGCTGTCAGTAAGGCTTAAAAAGGAATAGATGTTTGTTTTAATTTATTTATGAGACCCAGAGTTAATTACACTGTCCCGTTTTGATTATCTACAGTATTTGAAGGCAACACCGGGGTTTGCCGAATCCCTATCACATGTTCAGGAACAACAGTTCCTCTTCTGTTCTCGCCTGAAGGGCTTGTGTGAAAATGCTCTTGCATTGAAGATGGAAATAAATCATTTCTGTGACATTAAATATGCATGTTTTGTAGATTGGAATTGAAAATCCAGCAAGCTAATAAATGGTTTAAGTGTTTTTGTTTCTACCCCATGTTTGTTCTAGACATTTGAGTCATTACAAAAACGTCCATAATGAGAGCTTGTATAATGATACTCAATTCTCCGTGTCGTCTAGCGTGATTGTATTGCTCTGCTCGGGGGGGCAGAGATCGAGAGTGTTTCAATATGATTGTACTTGATGACCGTTTGTCTTTTAAAGAGCACATTGATCTACAAACGGGATTCGAGTTATGTCTTTTTTTGGTTGCTAATTAGAAACGAGTTGCTCCTTCTGTTCTAGACTTCTGTGATATTTATGCCGGTGTTTGATCTCGGCAGATGCTTCATCGTTTACCACGGTGGTTGTGTATTGTGTCTGTGATTAAAGTAATTAGTGTATGTACTCGGTATGCAAAGGTTTAAATGGCTCTCTCGTGGCAGTTCCAACTTTGTAAAATCAGTTTCTTGCTTTCATATTTTGCAGGTTATGCTAATATTTAATCAAATGCATCTTAAGAGCCTACTTTCAGTTGACAGATTCTGTGTTATTGTCCCTAATATGAGGACTGCATTTGGAAGAAGGCTTTTTTCTTCTTCTTCTCAGAATAATCTTCATAAAACATTGAAATGTAAAACCATACTACCCTAAAAAAAGAAAGACAAATATACACACACAGTGCTTTGTTTATACATGCATATATGCATACAGTATATACAGTGTACATACATATTTATTTTTTTTTGTTGACAGCATTTTACAGCATTTTTACACAAGTGCCTAAAGCTTTTAACAGGTCGATTATGCTCGATTATGACAAAAATCATAATCACGATTATTTTGAGCAATATTGTAATCACGATTATTAGTGGGCCATATGACCAAAACTTTAAATGAAAGATTTGTTTAAAGATATGGATATATATTTTCTGTAAATAAGGTTGCTATGACGTCTACATTTTACAGACCAGCGAAATATCACGATTCTCAATACAACAGCAAATACCAGAGTAACTAATATTAGTTAACAATAAAACAAAAATGTACTCAAAAATTATTGAAAATAACTAAACTGCCAGTAATAAAAAGCAAAAGAATATTATAGAATACAAAAAACATGCAAATGAAACAAACTGTGCTTTGCTTTTTTTAATGCAAGTCTAAAGTATTCAGTATTCAGAAATTTAATAACCTCATGTAAAATAAAACAGCATAGTCTTCACTGTAAGAATTAAACTTCCTTTGTTTCTTATTAAAGCTACAAAAGTCCTTCAGTCAAGCGCAGAGAGTGATTTTTAATTTGTCTTCTGTTGTTTGATTATTAATATAAAGCGCACCGTCGCAGCAGGAATATAGCGCGCTGTCTCTTTAAGAGCCGCACGAATCCAATTAACCGCTACACATGTATTTTCATTCTCAACTCTTTGTTCATTTATTACATAACCGACAAGGGTTTACGTGAAAAATGACTAAGCGCTGCATTTTGACAAATTTTCGCGTGTATTTCAGCGTTTAGGCACTAAAAGAAGTCTTTACATGTCTGTTCTGTCTCTGAGCGCATACACAGAAATCCTCCCGAGGAACAGCGCAAGTCCTCTTTCATGCTTTTAAAAACATTAATAAATCGAATCAACTTCAAATCAAGCACGTCTCATTTGGCAAGTGTCTTGTGATTGATTTGCACGTGAAATGGGCTTTTATGGAGGAGTGAATGCGCACTGCTGGAAAGGGGGCGGAATGGGGCGCAATAACCGTTAAATATCGATTACTGTAATTTCATAATCGGTGGAGGCCGAAACCAAAACTGAATTTCCATTAATTCTGATTAATTGCACAGCTCTAGCAGGTACACAGATATTGCAGGACTCGTTATTAATTTACTAATTAAGTTTGATACTGTTTTGAAATGTTGTTGTATGCATTTGTCATTTTTATTTAATTTCTTTATCTTCTTAAATGTGTATATATATAATATTTATTGTTTTAACTTTTAATTTTAGTTACTTTTTCTTATTTGTAAGTCGCTTTGGATAAAAGCGTCTGCTAATGACTAAAAGTAAAGTAAATTAGCTAAATTAGGACAATGTTTGGCTGAGATACAACTATTTGAACATCTGGAATCTGAGGGTGCAAAAAAAAAACAACCTAAAAGTCTAAATATTGAGAAAATCGCTTTTAAAGTTCATATATTTACGGTAGGAAATTAGCTAAAAGGTAATGCAAGTGTTCCTGCTATGAAAACATTAATTACAGCAGTTTATTACTTCATCTTCTGCGGTCTGCTGTTGTATGGATCGTCCTTTAGTTTGCTGGTCAAGCGTCTGTGTTTCTGAAACACCGCAGCATCATGACTTTGCTAAGAGCAAATATTCTCTGGTTCTACAGCGAAGGAATGGCGATGGCATCTGGACAGGCTGTTTGTTAGAAACGCTGAAGGGCTGTTAGTCTGATTTGTGTGGTCAATTATAACTCGACGAGCAGGGTGATGTTTTCAACAATACTCGTCACCAGAAATAAATGTGTTTAGAGGAGGCACGTTGTTTTCCACTGGAGATTAATGGCTGTAATCACTGGAAGTCGGTGTGTGTTTTGGCTTTTTGTTTGACAGAAAGTGAAGAGTGACTGAAGGTAATTGTGTAAAGCAGTCCAAACCCGAATCTACTGCTGTTCCACAACAGATTACACTTTCAAAAGAACAATATTTGTATTATGTTGTTCACTTATAATGTACTTGAAGTTTCTTTCAGCAAAAACAATTTAGTTTCATTTTCAATATTTCCCCTGGACTGCTTTATTCTCCTGGCGTTTTGATTGGTCTCATTATTAACTGACTGCGACTTGGCTGGCCAATTATCTGAGCATCCTATTAGGAGTGTGCGATATTGACAAAAAATGGTATTGTCTTGGATTTTGTGGATAACGATAATTAGTAGGGGTTACACAGACTAGTCGACTAGTCGACTTCAGTGATCTGCCGTGATGCTTTAAGCTTGAAGTCGACTGGTCGCTGGTCCTATAGAGGGCGCAATAGGATAATAAATCCTATTTATTATCCAATTGCGTTCCATTTCCAAACAGTTCAAATTACAAACTAATTCATACTCTGAATGCGCTCCACAAGACATGTGTGATTATATTACTGGATGCTGGAAATTGAACGGCAGAATGCAGGTTTAAGCAATTATTGTACAGGTAAGTTAATCAGGTTCTAATCTAATGCGCTGCTGTACTGTAACGCACACACATAGCTACAGACAGTAGCACGTACAATACATCACGCACACATAGCTACAGACAGTAGCACGTACAATACATCACGCACACATAGCTACAGACAGTAGCACGTACAATACATCACGCACACATAGCTACAGACAGTAGCACGTACAATACATCACGCGCACATAGCTACAGACAGTAGCACATACAATACATCATGCACACATAGCTACAGACAGTAGCACATACAATACATCACGCGCACATAGCTACAGACAGTAGCACATACAATACATCACGCACACATAGCTACAGACAGTAGCACGTACAATACATCACGCACACATAGCTACAGACAGTAGCACATACAATACATCACACGCACATAGCTACAGACAGTAGCGCGTACAGTACATCATGCGCACATAGTTACAGACAGTAGCACGTACAATACATCACGCGCACATAGCTACAGACAGTAGCACGTGCAATACATCACGCACACATAGCTACAGACAGTAGCACGTACAATACATCAAGCGCACATAGCTACAGACAGTAGCACGTACAATACATCACGCACACATAGCTACAGACAGTAGCACGTACAATACATCACGCACACATAGCTACAGACAGTAGCACGTACAATACATCACACGCACACATAGCTACAGAACGTAGCTCTTACAA
Source organism: Oxygymnocypris stewartii (assembly GCA_003573665.1). NCBI lineage: Eukaryota > Metazoa > Chordata > Actinopteri > Cypriniformes > Cyprinidae > Oxygymnocypris > Oxygymnocypris stewartii. Next base: position 8,461 of record QVTF01018746.1, read on the forward strand.
TACATCACACGCACACATAGCTACAGACAGTAGCATGTACAATACATCACGCACACATAGCTACAGACAGTAGCACGTACAATACATCACGCGCACATAGCTACAGACAGTAGCACGTGCAATACATCACGCGCACATAGCTACAGACAGTAGCACGTACAATACATCAAGCGCACATAGCTATAGACAGTAGCACGTACAATACATCACGCACACATAGCTACAGACAGTAGCACGTACAATACATCACGCACACATAGCTACAGACAGTAGCACGTACAATACATCACACGCACACATAGCTACAGAACGTAGCTCTTACAATACATCACACGCACACATAGCTACAGACAGTAGCACGTACAATACATCACGCACACATAGCTACAGACAGTAGCACGTACAATACATCACGCACACATAGCTACAGACAGTAGCACGTACAATACATCACACGCACACATAGCTACAGACAGTAGCGTGTACAATACATCACGCGCACATAGCTACAGACAGTAGCGCGCACAATACATCACGCGCACATAGCTACAGACAGTAGCACGTACAATACATCAAGCGCACATAGCTACAGACAGTAGCACGTACAATACATCACGCACACATAGCTACAGACAGTAGCGCGTACAGTACATCACGCGCACATAGCTACAGACAGTAGCGCTTACAATACATCACGCACAGAATCATTCAGCGCGGAAATGTATCGTCAACACTGTTCTGTGATTTCTCAGTAAAATAGCTTAGAAACTGAACAGTTGAAGCATATATTTCTTAATTACTAAATCCCACAGCTTCACTACTAGTAGAGAGACACTGCAGGTAGAATTAATTCACACGCAACCGCTCTCACTAATGCATGCATTCATATGAATGTAATCTTTACTGTACTACTTATCTGTATCTGATTTAGAACGAGCAGGTGAGAAATATAACGACCCAAAGACTAAAGAACTGATAAAAATAAGCTGTTATAGGTGCAATAGTCATGTGGGCAGCGCTGTGTCATATTTCATAACTGTGCACAAGGTGTTTGTCACAGCTCCAGACTTATTTGTTCATTAAAGACGTCATCAGCAAATAGTCGACTTCGACTTGACTTTCATCTCATAAAAGTCGACTTTAAAATCTCAGAAGTCGTTCAACCCCTAATAAATAGACAATATTTTGGTAGATTGACTGGGTTCGGCCTGTCATATTCTCTCTGTGATGATTACCTTTTCCATTAAGGGATAATATTTGCCAGTTTAAATTGATTTCCAGTGCATTTTCCCTCAAATGATTTGATGTAAAGATACATAAATTATGTTATAGACTCTTTGACAGGCTGTTACCAATCAAATCAAATGAAACCAGGATCAACAACATAAATTTTTTGTACCGTAGAAGTGGAACATTTACATAATGTTTACAATTGCATAATAATGTTTAAACAGTGTTTTAAATATAACCATTTGAATAACAAAATCTGAAATAGAAAATGAAATGATACTTTAAATGTGAAACTAATGTTGACCGTATAGATGGGGGCAGGATAAATCTTAACGAATGAGTCGTTGAATCATTCGTGCAGCTGATTTGTTGGAATGGTTGCTTTATTCAGGAACACAAGCGACTCTAGAATCACTGATTTATTCAGAAACACTGATTCATTCAGGAACACAAGCGACTCTAGAATAACTGATTTGTTCAGAAACACTGATTCATTCAGGAACACAAGCGACTCTAGAATCACTGATTTGTTCAGAAACACTGATTCATTCAGGAACACAAGCGACTCTAGAATCACTGATTTGTTCAGAAACACTGATTCATTCAGGAACACAAGCGACTCTAGAATCACTGATTTATTCAGAAACACTGATTCATTCAGGAACACAAGCGACTCTAGAATCACTGATTTGTTCAGAAACACTGATTCATTCAGGAACACAAGCGACTCTAGAATCACTGATTTGTTCAGAAACACTGATTCATTCAGGAACACAAGCGACTCTAGAATCACTGATTTGTTCAGAAACACTGATTCATTCAGGAACACAAGCGACTCTAGAATCACTGATTTATTCAGAAACACTGATTCATTCAGGAACACAAGCGACTCTAGAATCACTGATTTATTCAGAAACACTGATTCATTCGGGAACACAATGCCACAGCACTGAATAAAGCAAAACCAGACAATATTGTGTCTCAAATGTGTATACTGTATATCTCTATATCTGTCGGTAGAGCTGATGTGCTTGTTCACATTGTGGTTGAATTGTTTTCTAAAGTGTGATTTATTTAGAATTTAATTAAGTGGGTTTTTATAAATAATTATTTGGAACATTCTGGAAATTGTTGTACGTTCACATTTAGTATCATTCTGTGGATGCCTTTATATATGATCCATCAGAACATGTGATTTAGAATGTATTTAAATCACAATTTAGGTTAAAAGCTAGACACTATATATTTTGATTAATAAAAAATATATATTTTTAATGTGCTTCACATTACATTCATCAACTGCAGTTTGGACGCCTTTAGAAAGGTCTTTTTTGGGGGGGTGGATTGGTGTTTTCTTTATAAATGAGATCCATGGTCTATTAGAAAGTGCTTTATTTTTATTAATTACAATCTATGTTTGAAGGCTGAAAGTGAAAAGCCGGAGACTTTGGAAAGCAGTGCACTTATAATGTATGTAAGCGAGGCAGTGGATGCTCGGTGTGCTTCTGGAAGCAGACTTACAGGAGACGTGTTTCTCAGACTGATTCAGTGTTTCGCTCTATATTAGCTGTTCACTGTGAAATCAAAAAAAGACAGAGTATAGGTCTTGAAGCTGGAATGAGTGGCACATCGAGTCCTCTGAGGCTGCATTTACACTGCAGGTCTTGATGACCAATTCTGATTTTGTGACTATATTGATTTTTTTGGGTGACGTGCTTACATTTCTTTTAAAAGTGACTGTAACGCAGTTGATAGATACGGGAAGAAGGAGGCGGGAACTGGCGAACATTTAATAATTTAATAATAAAATAAACCAACATAACAGAAAAGCGGCAGCCCCTCAAGGACGACTGCCGCACACAAAACACAAACTAAAATCCAGGCCTGGTCTTCTCTCGTCTTCCACTGTCGTCACTCCTCCTTTTATTCCTTCCGGAGCTCCTCCGTGGGACTCGAGACCGGTGAGTGGCGCAGGTGTCGTTCATTATCATTTACTCCACCGGGCTCGCTCCGTTCCCACGGCTCTCGGCCCCGCCCCACTCGTCACATACCCCCATCGCCCCTCGCAGGCCGGGGGGTACTCCCGAGACTGCGCTCTACTCCCCCCCTCCCCCCTCTCCCGGGGGGAGCCCGTAAGGGCGGCGTGGCGTTCCTGGGGGTAAGGACAGACGAGGCGAGAGAAAAGGAGACGGAAGGATGAGGAGTGACAGAGACGAGAGAGGGGAGAGAGAAAAAAATAAAAAATCTCGGTCCGGTCCTCAACCAACTGAGCAGCTCACTCGCGGTGCCATGCGATGGTACTGGACCTCTTTGGTGGACGGCCCGATGCTCATCCGCCTCCTGGCGGACGGCGATGGCTCCTCCGGTCGAGGGCAGCCGGCAGCGAGTCCCCCGTTCCCTGCTCCTCCACCAACCTGGCGGATGGCAGCAGGTTTCAGCCTCCAGGCGAACGGGGCCGACTCCTCCGCTCCCTCTCGGACGGCAGCCACCCCTCCTCGACCCAGGAGCACGGCAGCGAGCCTTCCGTCCCACCTGCTCTTCCATTGCTCCAGCACCACCGCTTCGGGCAGCCACTGGCGGTCTCCGCTTCTTCCTGCTGCCCGATCTCCTCAGCACCGCGATCCCCCTCAGCAGCGAGGGCGCTCTGACAGCGTGTCCCTCCTTCCTCCCGGGCTTCGACACCAATGTAACGCAGTTGATAGATACGGGAAGAAGGAACATTTAATAATTTAATAATAAAATAAACCAACATAACAGAAAAGCGGCAGCCCCTCACGGACGACTGCCGCACACAAAAACACAAACACACTCGTCACAGTGACCTGTATCCGATGTGTGCATTTGGTGAAACAAGCCAAAAATAGCATATAATAATAATAATAATAATAATTAGTTGCATATATATATAGTGCTTTTCTAGACACTCAAAGCGCTTTACAGTGTGAGGGGAATCTCCTCGTCCATCACCAGTGTGCAGCACTCACCTGGATGATCCGACGGCAGCCATATTACACACACACCAGCTACAGGAGGAGAGGAGACCGAGTGATGAAGCCAATCAGTGTATGGGGATCGTTAGGAGGCCATGATGGTCAGAGGTCAATGGGGAAATTTGCCGGGGTTGCAGCTCTACTCTTTTCGAAGATCATTTTAATGGTCACATATATGACATCACACATTAATTTGAATAGTACATTGAGTTTAATTTATTGACATTCATATAGAAACGTTTTGCAATAGTTGCAATATTGCAATGCAATAGTTGCATCTATGCATCAAAATAATGATATAGCCTAGAACAAACTCTTCAGGACAGTGATGATCTTCATCTTAAGTGGAATAATACTCAGGTGGTAGATATTGTTAAGCATGTAACATCTTCTGTGTTTGTTTTGTAATTAAAACCAAATGCGTTCATCAGTGATTGTATATCATTGGCATGTTTGTGTGCATTTTATTTTGTGGTTTCAATGGGACAGAAGCGGGCACTCCGCGTGATTTCAAAAGCAATAAAACGTCATATCGCCTTTTATTTAACACAAACGAACGAAATTAATTCTCTACTAGAGATGTGTCATTTATTACAGGTATGTCTGTACCACGAAATCTTTCAAAAACTCACTTTTCGATGACGTAGGAGTCACATTTACAGGAGAATATCTGATTTGTCTGCTTACACTGCGGCGCAAATGCACATATCCAATTCATATCTGATTTATTTCCACATATGAATGAGGCCTGAAACCGATCGGAGAATATCAGAGTCCATGTGACTTTTTCTGCTTACATGGTCGTGGGCCAGATCCGATCTGTGTCACATGGGAGGATAAAATCACTTGAACCATGCAGTGTAAATGTGGATGGGGTTCAATAGACTTTACGCAGGACTCGAGTTCTCCATCTCCATCACTGAAGCTGATTACAGTCAATAGAGTTCAGTGAGGTCAGGATGGAGAAATAACTGTAACTCTATTAGACATGAGAAAATCAATTACTCTTTAATTGGTAATAAACACTTCGATGGCTGAATTGGATTCAGTCTGAAACCGTTTATTCAATCATTTGTAATTATTATTCATCTTTATATCAGGTCACTCTTAATTCTGATGTAAATTTAGCATGCATTGGATTTCTAATAAGTTTTCTCTGGTGATTTTAAAATCAGTTTGATTTGATTGCAATTAGATTAGATGCTTATATAATTTGCTTAGTGCAAAACTGGCAGATGATTTATAATTATATGAATTATAATCATCTCTGAAGGAAAAGGTGCTTCAGTAAGAATACAAGCTTGATCACACAATCTCAAAACATCTGCTGCAATCATTACAAAGATGATTATATTCAATAAATTATTATTTGATTGAAGACGGTGCTTATTGATTTTTAGTGATTAGTTATTGATTTAATCATTATTCTTTTTAAGATTTAAGATTAAGATAAGTTAATTATTGTAATATATTAATAATAATTTATTTTGATTTTTTAAGATAACATTTTTAAAACACTGTAGCAAAAGCGTGAAGAGATAAATATTGCAAATATCATACAATGTACTAATACAGTTTTATGGACTTCACCTATTTGTCTTCTAATCATGTTTTAATTGGAATTCTTTATAGTCATCCTGAGGCCATAATCACTGTGATATTTTCTTCTTTGATTACCATTAAAAGATTTACATGATTTATAATCGTTTAATCATTTTAATTGAGGATCATTTAGATTGACCTCTTTGCAGGAGATGTTGTTCTACAAATACTTATCATATTTTAGAGTCCATTGTAATAATATAAATGATTTTTAATAATTTCAGTGCACATATATATATATATATATAATTTTCTGTATGATGTTAAAACCTGTCGTAATATGGACACCAGACATTAACATTTTTATATTTGAATTGTCATTTTTGGTTGGTGATCTATTCTATTTATTAGAATAAATTAAGAAATGCATTGAAACAATGGATCCTCATACAGATGCAGCAACAGACGCAGCGACAGACACACACACACACCAACACATGCACGCATGCACACGTGCACACACAGACACAGACACAGACACGCGCACATGCGCACACAGAGACACACACACAGACAGACACACGCGCACGCACACACGCGCACACAGACACACACACGCGCATGCACACACTCGCACACAGACACACACACACACGCGCGCACACACACACGCGCACACCACACCACACACTGACATGCACATACACACAGACACACACACACACACACACACAGACACAGAGAGACACAGAGACACACACACACACACACAGACACACAGACACACACACACACTCCGACACAGAGAGACACAGAGACACACACACACACACACACACACACACACACACACACACACACAGGAAGGCTGTCAGTCATGTCAGTAATTGGCTCCAAACTGAATAATTGAGTGTGAGAGGAAACACGACAGCACATTTACTGACAGTGTTAAGATCAGGACAGAAAGTGTCTCCACCTGACGGCAGGCTAATTAATGAGTTTTCCTTCATTCTGCTACACAGAAAAGGGGTTTTCAAGAAGGATTACATGTTCCTTGAGCTGCTGAAAAGTAATTAGGCTTTAGCTGTGGCTCCATAAATGAACTGCAGTACAACACTGACTTAAAAGTGCTTCACAGTCTTTCTGACGGATGAGACGTGACCAAAGAACAAACCGCAGAGCAACGGTTTCATACTCCAGATAGGAACGAGCTGTGATTCAACAACATTGCTCCACAGCTATTGATTTATGTAACTTGACTTGAGTAAACCTCTTCACTGTAAAACATGATATCACCAGTGAGTCGTTGCAGCTTATGTACATGAACTCATCAAAATTAGTCGAGCAATTTCAACTTTTTATTTGAAGTTATTTGAAATTCAGCTTGATTTTTTTATTTTTTTTGGTTTAATTTATATAAAAAAAATTTTTTAACTGTCATGTGGAGCAACCATGCAGACAAAAAATTAAATATCATGAAAAGTAATGATATTTATGAATAATAATTAAAATAAGTTATACAATTTTATTTGTCATTTCAGTGTTTAAATATTTTCATTTGAATTACTTATTTTGTATTTAATTTTAGTATTTACATTCAATTTTTATATTTACATTCAATTTTTATATTATGTGCTTTTGTAATTTTTCGTTTTATTTTATTTGTCAAAATAGTTCGTAATATTACTATTTAGGTTTTATTTCAGTCTTAGTTTTGTCATTTAATAGGCTTGAAGTGATATTACATGTGATTTTAATTTTAGTAATTTTTTATTTTATGTGCTTTTGTCTTTTTTTTATATTACGGTTTAGGTTTAAAATCTGTGTCAATTCATTACATTTTAAACTCATTTGCTTCATTAATATTTTTTTTTAATATATAAAAATACATGGTGAATAATTAATATGTATATTAATGAATAATTCATAAAAATATTATTGAACAGAATATAGTATATTTTGCTTATTGTCTCTGGTCTGTTTTGAGCAAGTGTGACTCTAAAATAAAGAATCCAGACGTGTAGACGATCTTTGAATCCTTCCCAATCATGCTGTAAATCATGAGGAAAGTTCATCTTTATCTCCTGTGGACAGCCGTGAGATTGAGTCTGGAGTTCTCCGTGAATCGATCGGACTCACAGCGTCAGTGATCAGCTTAACCGAGCAGGTCCGTTAGTCTACGCTCCAGAACGGACATCTTCTCCTTCAGTGGAGAGGGGTGCACGAGAAAAGGAAATAATTACCCCCTTCCCAAGAGAAAATGAACAAGGAAACCTCAGTGTTTAATTGACCTGAAGTTGGGTTTATTATTCTCACTGCGGTGAAACGGTGGCACATAATAGTCTGTCATTATAGAAGAAGTCCTGCATTAACCTGCGCGTTTCACCCCTGATCTTAATAACAGCTTTGTCCACAAAGAGAACAAAACACATGCCAAATGGAGCAGGAAATGGAGGTTTCCCATAATAATAACAATAACAATAATCATAAAGTGCAGCTCTGGCCGCTAAGGACATAAAGGTGTAATCTCTAGAGACAGGTTGCAGCTCGTTCATACAAAATCACTCAGAAATGCTACAAAATGTAACAATTATTTATAAAGAAACCGCAAGAAAAACATTTAAACATGACATTTTGAAGTAGAAAGACAGCAATTGTATTTTATTAAATGCTTCAATAATCTTTGTTTTATTTGTAACTGCTAAAACGTTTTAATGCTGCACGATTCATCAAAATAAAACCTTCCTCCAAAATACTCAAACTGCACTATATTCTATCTTTTGAAAATTAAGAAAATAAGACGGCAATAAATATTACTATTGTATTGTACGATTATTATTTTGTTCTTAATACTTGATTGTTTTTTTAATCCACCGTGAAATATTTCTTATGTTGTTTAATAGTTTTATTTAGTAATAGTTTTAACAATAATAATAATAATTTGAGTATTTTTTTATGTATAGTCACACATTTGCTTGATGTACCCGAATGCTAAATCATTATAAACATCAGTCAAGTTTGAGAATTTTTCCTTTCAAATTTTTTTATAATGTAATAAATGCACAGAACTTCCCAAGTTTTTTTTTAAGTGACAAGAAATTGTGCTACAAATAATAATCGTCTGTTATTATCTGATGGACCAGGAAGCAGGCGCGGAGCTGTGGGCGGGCCTGGATGGGCCTGGGCCCGCCCACATTGACAGCTGGCCCGCCCAATCAGAAATAAAAAAATAAAATAAAATACTACTCTGTATTGTTAAACATGGATACTATTTTATGTGGTGTATTTCATCTATAACATGTTATGTTAAAAACAGTACAATTATAAGTAAGCCTGATAACTTTAAAATGTAAGTGTGTTGGTGACGTGTTTTCATTGGTCAATGCAACATCAACGTAGCAATCTGGCGCGAACCATCTATGACGCGAACAACCAACGGTTATAACGTTCACTAGAAGTGTACGGTATCTTGATTTTTCTTAGTATGGCCAAACAAGTTACTCTCACTCATTTTTTAAAAAACCTCGTATTGAGATTAATAATTATTTGGAGGACCAATCTGTGGATCGTAATGGAACAACCGCTGGCTCTGAGAATGGAGCGGAGATTTTCGTAAAGCCTGTCGATATTTTCCTGAACAGCACACTGAGGGGACTTTTCCAGGCAATTGGTTGATGAAAAATTGATATAAATTTAGATACAATTTATACAAAACGAAATTCACTTTAAAGAAAGTCTTTCTACAAAACAAACCTATGAAGTGGTCATAATCATGTCTGACCATGTCATATTGCGCCTCTTATAATGCTGTTCAGTGTTCACTTTTCATAACCAAAATAGATTAAATAAATAAAAACATATATTATAATATTGAACATATATATGAACCTAAATACGTTTTCTTTAATGGCTACAGCACCAAGTAACGTCAGAGGACTCAAGGTTTCAGCGTTTCCCGAAACCTTCTTATTTAGGCTACACTTTTTTTATTTACTGAAATGCTGGAAAGTATTTACAAGAACAATATTTCATCGCAGCTTCACCACAACAAACAAAAAATGTGAACGAGAAGAAAGCACGTAAAAAATTGAAATTCAAAATACACTGTTTAAATCCTTTTTGATCAGAATTCTCCTGGATTCTTCACTCACGTCTGAGTTTTTGCAGAGGTGCTTTAAAACTTTTACAGTGTTTGTAAAGTAAGCATGCTCAGTTGACCAAAAGCATTACTTATTCATCGTGTTTTTAAAATTGGTCAGTGACACATTTGAGTTAACATGCATAAAAAATTTGTTTACTCAAACCAAACTGAACCAAATCTGTTTCCAATCTCATTTAGTGCGAGTGCTAATCCAAACCGTGAGATTTCAAGCTGTTTTTGGAACTTTTGGAACATTTGTAACTTTTGAAACTTTTGGAACTTTTGAAACTTTTGGAATATTTGTAACTTTTGAAACTTTTGGAACTTTTGGAACTTTTTAAACTTTTGGAATTTTTGAAACTTTTGGAACATTTGGAACTTTTGAAACTTTTGAAACTTTTGAAACTTTTGGAACTTTTGGAACTTTTGAAACATTTGGAACATTTGTAACTTTGTAACTTTTGTGACTTTTGGAACACTTGGAACATTGTTGCAATGTTTCTTTGTGAGACTGTCTCTGAGTTTGTGCTTTTCTTACATTAGATGGTGCGTGTGAAATAAAATCTCCCCTCTCTGATGTAATACACTGTGTTCCTTCAGGTCCTGATATCATTACCAGCATGCCTACAGGACAAATGAACGGGGCTTTGATCACGATCTGTCCAAATATGTTGGAAAGCATAGAACATATGGATGATTTTAAACTGGCTCTTTCCCACATGAGGGTTTTGTATCACAGTTTCACTCATTAATAATTCAAAAGTCTACCAATGCGGGCTGGAGTTTGGAAGATTTGCACACTGTTTAAACGTACTTTATTCATAAAATCAAAGCATAAAATTAGAAAATATTACTCTGTGTGTCCTATCTTTTATCTCACACACTCGTCATGTAGTATGCATGCTGTGAGGATGTATATGAATAAATATAGCCAGTTCTCATCAGTAACATTTACAAAATAATAATGACTTAAATCACACTGGAGTGATTCATCAAACAATCCTAATTGAAAGTGAATGGCAAAAAGTTCAAAAAGCATCAGAAATAGATATTCTCTGTTGCAGATGATAATGATTTTTCTCCTCATCTAATATTCAGTCTTTCTCTTTGATGTGTTTGATTCATAATGCTGCGTTTTCTTCTCTCTGCTCACCGAGCTGCTCTTCTTCATTGCCAACAAAGAGCTCGTTTTCACTTCTCATTAGAACAAGGAGAATATTATAGATGTAATATTAAGACACACGTGAGAACCAACACATCTCCTCTGCAGAATCTAAGCCTGACATATAAAATAACCATCAGAAAAAATGATGTTTTTGAAATGGAAGTTTGTTGAAACTTTTGTGTGTATTATGTTTTGAATCATATTTGATCCATCAGGCTTTTATGGCTCATATAGTGAGATTATGAAGGAAAATTGCTCTTTTGTTGGTTTTGATTGCTTCCATTGTAAGTCGCTTTGGATAAAAACATCTTCTAAATGACTAAATGTAATGTAAAAACAGCTATATTGTATTCAGAGACTCACAATAAGCAAAAATATGGTGCAAATGCTGATATATATATGATTCAATGCTGATGCTAAATCAATGAGATCTTTATAACAGTAGAGCAGATACTTGCATGAAATTATATACTCTATATCTCCAATAATATGTGACCCTGGAGCACAAAAGCAGTGTTAAGTCTCTGGGGTATATTTGTAGTAATAACCAACAATACATTGAATGAGTCAAAATGATCGATTTTTCATTTATGCTAAAAATCATTAGGATATTAAGATCTTGTTCCATGAAGTTATTTTGAATATCAAAACTTAATTTTTGATCAGTAATATGCATTGCTAAGAACTTAATTTGGACAACTTTAAAGATGATTTTCTCAATATTTCCACCCTCAGATTCCAGATTTACAAATATTGTCCTATCATAACAAACCATACATCAATGGAAATATTATATATTCATCTTTCAGATGATGCATACATCTCAATTTAGAAAATCGAACCTTATTTTGTGGTCCAGGGTCACATGCTGTATATCTTAGTACGATGAGATTGAAATGATCCAAGCATATAATGCAATGCAATCCAATGATGAGTAAAGCTTCTGGAAACAAACGCTCCTCAGAAGATCCTGATGATCAGATTTGAGACTAAAACATGATTGATGGAGAATCAAGTAAAGCTGCGCTGCTTCAGTATGTGTTCATCTGGAGATATTACTACAGTTATTCTGACGTGTACTTGATATAATCAGTATAGATTCAGCAGAGAAAAGACACGTGAAGCTGGACGCTTGTACAGTTACACTAAAAGAGCTCTAAACTCAGAACCAGAGACCGCAGCTTTAACAGCATCGTGCTGATCAGCTCTTGTGTTTTGTGTTTGAGTATGTGCTGTGGATGCTGATCTCTTCTTCTGCTCCTGTCCTCAGGTCATGCTGGCGGCATCCTACTGGTCTCTGCTGGCTCCTGCTATCGAGATGGCCGAGGAGTCTGGGAAATATGGAGACTTTGCCTTCTTCCCTGTCGCTGTGGGTTTCGCACTCGGTGCTCTGTTCGTTTACATCGCAGACGTGATGATGCCCGTTCTGGTGAGTCATTTACAACACGCGTTACAAACAGAGTCTCTAATAAAATACTGCAAAACTTTCATCAGTTATGTAATCAATCAAAAGTGTTCACAGAAATCACTTTGCACGAATTTAAATGGTTTAGTTTAATATAGGTATGCAAGTAAATATAGTTTATTGCAAATGCATATGATCATTTGGTAAATGTCAATTTTATCTAATTTTTTCTTTAGTGTTTATTTAACATTTTATATTTTTTTGCCTCATAACGTTTTTTTTATTGTATTATTTCAGCTGGATTTTAGGTTGTGTAATTTACATTGCAACTATTGTTTTTAGTTGTTTTTTTATTATCTCTATCATATTCATATCCTCATTACCAGGGGTTAAATTGGAATGTATTATGTGTATCGAGCTTATATATATATATATATATATATATATATATACTTTTACATTTAGTAATTTAGCAGACACTTTTATTCACTCTCTCATGCCGTCAGACTCACACACGCTCATTGCCTCTCTTCTGCCCTTCATGGTGCTGGATATTGATTCTGTCAAGCAAAAACAAGATCTTTTTAATTTTACATCAGATTCACGTATCATCAGAGTCTAATGTGATTGATATAAGAGAGCGCTTTATTTCTGTGTAGATGTCATGAGTTGAGGCTCTCAGGTTAACAGCTTGTATCTCTCACACTAGCGTATATTATTCCATCATTAATGCATCTGTCAACCCATTAGCCCCTGCTGTTGTGTGAGACGTGAGGATGAGAACGAGCTAATGTTTCGTGTTCATTAAGCATGTGTGAATATCTAATAGTAGCAAGCTTGTTGGGTGGCCCTAACCTTAATGTGATACTCCACACTAATGATGGAATTATTGTTATGAATGTCTTTCTTGCACAGAACACAAAAGGAATACCTATACTATAAAATGTTTAGTATACCAAATCAATTATATTTGATATAGTCCCCGGTGTTCCTGCGTGTCTGCCCTGCCTTGTCTTGCCCTGTTCATGCCTCGTGATTCGTGCTCTGCATTTACCCATCCAAGTGCACACACACAGCAGTGAACACACACACACACACACACACACACACACACACCCGGAGCAGTGGGCAGCTAATGCTGTGGCGCCCGGTGAGCAGTTAGGGGTTCGGTGCCTTGCTCAAGGGCACCTCGTCGTGGAGAGAGCGCTGTACATTCACTCCCCCCACCGACAATCCCTGCTGGACCAAGATTCGAACTCGCAACCTTTCGATTACGAGCCCGACTCTCTGCCAGTAGGCCACGGCTTGCCCTGTCACGCCCCAGCTCTTAATGATGGTTTCTCCTTCTGGAGCATCAGTGAGTGTTCGAATCTTCTGTAATAGTTGCGTATGAGTCCCTCAGTTGTCCTTGGTGTGAAAAGATGGATCTCAAAATCATACAGTCATTGTTGGAAAGGTGTCAAATACACAAAATACATTTTCTGAAGAACAGCAGACGGTTGAACTCTTCAGGACAAACAAGGGACTCATGAACAACTATCACTAAACTAATAAACACCGCTGTGGA
>QVTF01018746.1:30000-62500 GCA_003573665.1 Oxygymnocypris stewartii
CCAAATATTGGATTCAATCTTTTTGTGAACTTGTTTTCTTTCATGTAGGACTGGTTTTGTGTTTCTATTTGCATCTGATTAATCGTAGTCCTCATTTATCCGAGAGTAGGTACCCTCGTTTTTTGAGTGAAAAAAGCATTTTTTCTGAATAATATTCACAATATGAGTTAAACAATTATGAGAATTTGCACTGTTTCTCACACTAGTGTACTTTAATGTTTAATCAGGAAGTATAAAAAAATAAAAATAAAAGCATGAGGGTGAAATAAAAAAAATGAGGTGCCTACTTTCGGATAAATGAGGGCTACGATTAATCAGATGCAAATAGAAACACAAAACCAGTCCTACATGAAAGAAAACAAGTTGACATGCGGTCATTTTTGACCGGGAACATCACAAGTGTGACAGGAGTCCGAACACAACCAGAGGGTTGATCTGAATCTCTATTATAACTACCCACTCAATCTATTATTCACCGAGTGAAAGGCGAATCTAGTAGTTGAGTGCCGTAAATCAGATTTATATCATGGCTTAATCTAGTTAACGGGGAATAATAAATCACCCCGGAGAGTCCCAGCGGATATAATCAAAGACGCGACAGCACAACTAGAGCTTCAGCATGATCTGCATCAGTTATGAGTCTGAATGTAAGGCTGTGTTCACACCAGGAAAGCCCGCTGGGTCACTCGCTTTGGTCCAAATACAATGTTGATGTTTTTTGTTTGTTTGGTGCGGTTCGCTTTCACACTGCTCTTTTTGCAAGTGAACAGAAATTGTAAACGAAAACCACGTGTTTGCTAAAATTAATTGGAGAGAAATTCTCAAGCAAGTGCAAAAAGCTAAATCTGTTGTAGTGCAATTTTTATTATTTTACTGATTTGGTGCTATCAGATAATAATGCAATATGAATAAACATATGAGCATCATATGAGACGATGTATTTACGACTTACCGAAGATAAAATCCATAGATATAAAATACTTAAAGCATATCACAATATTAGTTTAAACATTTAACCTGGATAAATGTGTGCTATTAGGTGCATATCCAATCATTTGTGTGGAAAGTGGAAGCTGAAGCTTCAGGACATCAGTGGAAACAAATTAAATACGCCGTCATTTTAAGAATAACACATCGTTTTGAACTTGTAAAGGGTCTGTTTTTATTTGTGTGCACTCATGATATCAACTAAACGTTGTGTGTCGGTCTGGAACAGGAGCGCTTCTCAAAAATGCACCGAAACTCGGACAATGTTGTCCTTACACACATGATGAAGAGCCTATATCTGTAGAAAGATTGAAATGACTACAAAACGAAATAATTCAAATCCAAACCAACAATGATTTCATTATGTAATCCGTAAAGAGCATTTCTTTCTAAAGGCACGTCCAATGAGGAGATGGCGAGTCAGGATCATCCATTTCATCTATTTTATTATATTTATACACATATATATATATACGGGTGTGTGTAAATATAATACAGGGGATTACATATGTGCACGTAGGGGGGGGTCCATGAAAAAAAGGTTGGGAACCGCTGGTCTACAGGGTAAACCAGGAGCTTTTAAAGATGCTTTAAAGTGTGTTTGGAGGCCAGAAGAGATGGTGGGAAATGCTTAAAGTGCTTGTGAAGAACAGCTGAAGTCTTCGAAGTGTTGGAAAGCAATTTGAGGCCGAAGAGGCTTCAGTCGCATGTTTGATGAGTGTCTGATGTAACAGTATGAAATATGGCTGCCAGTTGATTATGCATTTTAATCTATTTTATATCGAATTAATAATGTTGAATGCTGATTTATTAATTTCAGTTAATCACTTATCAACGTTTGCTGAGAAAAGCCCACAAAGGAAGATTTGATCAAAATTTGACAAAGACGATATAATCAGTTTTATTTTAGAATTATTTATATAGAATTTATTAAAGGGGACCTATTATGCAAAAATCAATTTTATAAGGTGTTTGAACACAGTGTGGGAAAACAACCAGCCTGTAATGGTCAAAATCCACCAACTCTTTTTTTATAATCCAAACAAATGATCTCAGAACGAGCGGTTTCAGATTCTCGCTCTGTTCACGTCACCGAGGGGAAAACGTCCCGTTCATTTGTGATGCTGCGCTGCGTGAGAAGCTGCGGCCCGCCTCCATTACTGATTACTTGCTGTAGCTGCTGGAGATATTCATGGATAGTCAAAACAAAGTTTGAAATGTTAAAACGGCTTGCCATAATGTCAGCGCCAAAGAGGATTTCAAGTGTTGAGCTTTGGGATGCACTAACGAACATAGCGTCTTCATAGACTCCGAGGACACTGTGGTTAAGTTTCATTGTCCTGGAAAAAATCCCCAATACGTGTATAAATCAATACCAACGCTTCGTGCGTGAACGTCAGCTCCAGACAAAGTAAGTATCATGTTTGTTTTCCAAATTGTCTTTCTGAAAGAGCTTCTTGGCACTCGGAGGCCTTCGTCTCGGTCTGTTTTCACTGGTGCTGTCTTCATGAATGATCGTGAATAGAAATGTGGTGGTTAAAAGCTGCATATGAAAGCAATGTGAGTCGATCGCTTCAGTTTGTTGAGCTCGTAATCACTAGTAGGACTTATAAAGTTTGTGATAGCATGCCATGCATCATGAACACATATGTTGTTATTTTATCGCGCTGTGATCCCCGTCTGTCTAATTCATAAACGCGAATTTATTATGCACCTGTAAGATCTGTTTTTGGTTCTGTTCCATGTTTTTGTTTTCATGTCTTTTATTTTGAAGTTTGGTTATGGTTCCAGTTTGTGTCATGCTTCCCTTACCCTCAGGTTGTCTTTGCTATTGGTTCCCTTCTTCAATGTGTCATGTTCTGATTGGTTGTCATGTTCATTGTGTCATGTCACCATTGGTTTGTTCTAGTCATGTGACCCTCCTTGTTTGTGATAAGTAGCCATGTCATTGTCTTGTTCCTGGTCGTGTATTGATTGTTAAGGTTGTTCCTGCTGTTGGTGAGTCTAGTTCGTTAAATGCCATGCCAAGTCTGTCTCTGGTCAAGTCAAGTCAAGTCAAGTCTGTCTCTGGTCAAGTCTGTGTCAAGTCAAGTCAAGTCTGTCTCTGGTCAAGTCTGTGTCAAGTCAAGTCTGTCTCTGGTCAAGTCTGTGTCAAGTCAAGTCTGTCTCTGGTCAAGTCTGTGTCAAGTCAAGTCTGTCTCTGGTCAAGTCTGTGTCAAGTCAAGTCAAGTCTGTCTCTGGTCAAGTCTGTGTCAAGTCAAGTCTGTCTCTGGTCAAGTCTGTGTCAAGTCAAGTCAAGTCAAGTCTGTCTCTGGTCAAGTCTGTGTCAAGTCAAGTCTGTCTTTGGTCAAGTCTGTGTCAAGTCAAGTCTGTCTTTGGTCAAGTCTGTGTCAAGTCAAGTCAAGTCTGTCTCTGGTCAAGTCTGTGTCAAGTCAAGTCTGTCTTTGGTCAAGTCTGTGTCAAGTCAAGTCAAGTTAAGTCTGTCTCTGGTCAAGTCTGTGTCAAGTCAAGTCAAGTCTGTCTCTGGTCAAGTCTGTGTCAAGTCAAGTCAAGTTAAGTCTGTCTTTGGTCAAGTCTGTGTCAAGTCAAGTCTGTCTTTGGTCAAGTCTGTGTCAAGTCAAGTCAAGTTAAGTCTGTCTCTGGTCAAGTCTGTGTCAAGTCTGTCTTTGTTTGGATCATGTTAGGATTTCTCCATGTAAATAAACTGCTCTTGGGTTCATCACTACGCTCGCCTTCAGTGGACATTCATTACAGCACAGTACAATCAGATGGCTGACTTTGAAACAGAGTATGTTTTCTGTAAAGATAACAGACTTGTACTAATAGGGGAATGTTTATTTGCAAAGACTAGCACTGAGCTTGAGCTCCTGAAGCTCCGCCCTCTTCTCCAAGAGCAACAGCTCATTTGCATTAAAGCAACATATTCAAAATCAGAGCATTTTGGCTTACACACTAACGGTGGCCATTTTAACAAGCTATAAAAAAATATCTGTCGGGTATTTTGAGTATATATAAAAAAGAATATGCAAATAGTTTAGTGAATTAAAAAAGAAAATATTTTTTTGCCAGTTATTTAACATTTTTGGAACAATAGTTTTTCTTGCACAGAATTAATACGTCTCTATGCATATACTGTTTATTATTATTATAATATTTTTTGGTTGGGTGGTAGTAGGTCCTGTGATGATCATAATTCTAGTTTATAAACGTTCCTTGTCAGTTAGAAAACTTGTGTTAATTGATATTGCGTTTTTTCTAAGCAGTGATTGATTGATTCAGTGTTTATGGGAATGATTCCTTGCTCGAGGTAAAGGCCACCGTTCGTGTTTTCTCTCTCGACACTCGTCTTCTGCTGAAATACCATCATGTTAATGAGCTGAAGGGTTTAGGATGGATTTATAGCGGGATCCTCCCTTCATTAGTTAGAGAGGAGCCACACTGTGCTACACGCTCAATATCAGCTTCATTTCTGTTTGCTGCTGAAATCAGTGTGTCATCATCAAATGACCGGCGCATTCAGAGCCATTGACACCGCAGGCGGCGAGAGCGTGCGTTAAAGTGTCCGGAAGTCATTCATTTTCAATGTGAGCCGGCGGCGAGAGCGGCGCAGCGAGTCTCGGACGATGAGAGCGTCGAGGAGAGTTGAAATCAGGTCAACTTTATGGTAATGAGCTATGACACAGTTGGGCGGAAACCAATCAGAACGTAGAAGTCCTCCGCTCGAGAGGATCCAGAGAACGCAGTCCTGTAAACTTTAGTTCCGACCACATTAGTTCCCAAGCATTTTAGCGCTAGAGGAACACTTTGTTTTTCAGCGGTAATGATATTCATTTCCTCAAAACACATAGATTTGACCAATTACATTAAGGTTACACTTCAACCAGGACAGTTTGTAATGTAGCCTGCGCACAAATAAACGTTAATGTTAATTAAAGACCAAAGCTAATTAAACGTCTCTTATAAACTGCACGTTGAAATTAACCATGAACACAAACGCCACACCACACAAATGGCTTTTAATTGGTTTATTTGGTTAGCAAACATGCAACTATAATTAAGTTTCCATCTATCAATGTCTTACTTTCACATTTATTTCATGAGGTTAACTTATACCCTACTTGTGGTCATTCTGCACAAGATCAACGTGCTTGTTTGCTTTGCGGCTCCTTTAAATACACGACAAGCATTCGATCTACGTCCGAGCGTCCATGAATCTTTCTACAGCGTTGCTGGCAGGGCCAATGTTGACGCTCTCGCTGCAGTGAGAAACGCTGAGAGATGTCTTTCTGGGACTGCGTTTCATTTCAAGTGTGGCTCACCTTGATCTCTGTGGCCGATAACACTGCAGAGATGCAGAGAAACACGTCTCCGTGGCTGCTGATGTGACTCATGCTGTAATATACAGTGATACTGTGGCATTTGTGGGCAAACGGTCAGAGAGATGAATGACATATAAGAGAAGAATCGCATGCACCAAGTGCTCTTTATATCCGTGTTAGTTTCAAAGACTTTATACCATTTATAAGAAAAGTGTACATTTAGTGCCTGTTTCCTTACTTCTGAAATACACGTGAGCGTTTACATCTGAATTATTATTTATAAATGCAGTTTTTGAGATTAAAAAGCATTTTATTTACAAATATAATGAATTGATTCATATTAAGATTCATATCATCTTTATATGTGTATACCCATCTGACTCATTATTTCCAAGAAAGTTGAAATATAGTTTGAGATAAAGCTATTAATACAAATATTAATATTAATTCATAAAATAAATGCATTATTTTCAAGCATGTTTTTAATAGCTTGAGATAAAAAGTGTTAAATATAACTGTTAATTATGACCTAATATATAGTTAATATGAACTTTCTTAACGTGATTAAGAGCGCTGTCAGGCTTCTGGACTGTCTGTGTGTTTCGTGACTCAGTCTCTCTCGTGTTGATGGTTAATTGGATTCGGGGCGTGTCTGGTCATTAGTTTCTTGATTGTTAATTGGATTCCAGGCGTGTCTAGTCATTAGTTTCTTGATTGTTAATTGGATTCGGGGCGTGTCTGGTCATTAGTTTCTTGATTGTTAATTGGATTCGGGGCGTGTCTAGTCATTAGTTTCTTGATTGTTAATTGGATTCCGGGCGTGTCTAGTCATTAGTTTCTTGATTGTTAATTGGATTCTGGGCGTGTCTAGTCATTAGTTTCTTGATTGTTAATTGGATTCGGGGCGTGTCTAGTCATTAGTTTCTTGATTGTTAATTGGATTCGGGGCGTGTCTGGTCATTAGTTTCTTGATTGTTAATTGGATTCGGGGCGTGTCTGGTCATTAGTTTCTTGATTGTTAATTGGATTCCGGCGTGTCTAGTCATTAGTTTCTTGATTGTTAATTGGATTCGGGGCGTGTCTGGTCATTAGTTTCTTGATTGTTAATTGGATTCCGGGCGTGTCTAGTCATTCGTTTCTTGATTGTTAATTGGATTCGGGGCGTGTCTAGTCATTCGTTTCTTGATTGTTAATTGGATTCGGGGCGTGTCTAGTCATTAGTTTCTTGATTGTTAATTGGATTCGGGGCGTGTCTAGTCATTAGTTTCTTGATTGTTAATTGGATTACAGGCGTGTCTAGTCATTAGTTTCTTGATTGTTAATTGGATTCGGGGCGTGTCTGGTCATTAGTTTCTTGATTGTTAATTGGATTCGGGGCGTGTCTGGTCATTAGTTTCTTGATTGTTAATTGGATTCGGGGCGTGTCTGGTCATTAGTTTCTTGATTGTTAATTGGATTCGGGGCGTGTCTAGTCATTCGTTTCTTGATTGTTAATTGGATTCGGGCGTGTCTAGTCATTAGTTTCTTGATTGTTAATTGGATTACAGGTGTGTCTAGTCATTAGTTTCTTGATTGTTAATTGGATTCGGGGCGTGTCTGGTCATTAGTTTCTTGATTGTTAATTGGATTCGGGGCGTGTCTGGTCATTAGTTTCTTGATTGTTAATTGGATTCGGGGCATGTCTAGTCATTAGTTTCTTGATTGTTAATTGGATTACAGGCGTGTCTAGTCATTAGTTTCTTGATTGTTAATTGGATTCGGGGCGTGTCTAGTCATTCGTTTCTTGATTGTTAATTGGATTCGGGGCATGTCTGGTCATTAGTTTCTTGATTGTTAATTGGATTCGGGGCGTGTCTGGTCATTAGTTTCTTGATTGTTAATTGGATTACAGGCGTGTCTAGTCATTAGTTTCTTGATTGTTAATTGGATTCGGGGCGTGTCTGGTCATTAGTTTCTTGATTGTTAATTGGATTCGGGGCGTGTCTAGTCATTAGTTTCTTGATTGTTAATTGGATTCGGGGCGTGTCTAGTCATTAGTTTCTTGAATTGTTAATTGGATTCGGCGGGCGTGGTCTAGTCATTAGTTTCTTGATTGTTAATTGGATTCGGGGCGTGTCTGGTCATTAGTTTCTTGATTGTTAATTGGATTACAGGCGTGTCTAGTCATTAGTTTCTTGATTGTTAATTGGATTCGGGGCGTGTCTGGTCATTAGTTTCTTGATTGTTAATTGGATTCGGGGCGTGTCTAGTCATTAGTTTCTTGATTGTTAATTGGATTCGGGGCGTGTCTAGTCATTAGTTTCTTGATTGTTAATTGGATTCGGGGCGTGTCTGGTCATTCGTTTCTTGATTGTTAATTGGATTCGGGGCGTGTCTAGTCATTAGTTTATTGATTGTTAATTGGATTACAGGTGTGTCTAGTCATTAGTTTCTTGATTGTTAATTGGATTCGGGGCGTGTCTGGTCATTAGTTTCTTGATTGTTAATTGGATTCGGGGCATGTCTGGTCATTAGTTTCTTGATTGTTAATTGGATTCGGGGCATGTCTAGTCATTAGTTTCTTGATTGTTAATTGGATTACAGGCGTGTCTAGTCATTAGTTTCTTGATTGTTAATTGGATTCGGGGCGTGTCTAGTCATTAGTTTCTTGATTGTTAATTGGATTCGGGGCGTGTCTGGTCATTAGTTTCTTGATTGTTAATTGGATTCGGGGCATGTCTAGTCATTAGTTTCTTGATTGTTAATTGGATTACAGGCGTGTCTAGTCATTAGTTTCTTGATTGTTAATTGGATTCGGGGCGTGTCTAGTCATTAGTTTCTTGATTGTTAATTGGATTCGGGGCGTGTCTGGTCATTAGTTTCTTGATTGTTAATTGGATTCGGGGCATGTCTAGTCATTAGTTTCTTGATTGTTAATTGGATTCGGGGCGTGTCTGGTCATTAGTTTCTTGATTGTTAATTGGATTCGGGGCGTGTCTGGTCATTAGTTTCTTGATTGTTAATTGGATTCGGGGCGTGTCTGGTCATTAGTTTCTTGATTGTTAATTGGATTCGGGGCGTGTCTGGTCATTAGTTTCTTGATTGTTAATTGGATTCCAGGCGTGTCTGGTCATTAGTTTCTTGATTGTTAATTGGATTCGGGGCGTGTCTGGTCATTAGTTTCTTGATTGTTAATTGGATTCGGGGCGTGTCTGGTCATTAGTTTCTTGATTGTTAATTGGATTCGGGGCGTGTCTGGTCATTAGTTTCTTGATTGTTAATTGGATTCAGGGCGTGTCTGGTCATTAGTTTCTTGATTGTTAATTGGATTCGGGGCGTGTCTAGTCATTAGTT
Source organism: Oxygymnocypris stewartii (assembly GCA_003573665.1). Lineage (NCBI taxonomy): Eukaryota > Metazoa > Chordata > Actinopteri > Cypriniformes > Cyprinidae > Oxygymnocypris > Oxygymnocypris stewartii. The sequence goes on from QVTF01018746.1 coordinate 38,640, forward strand.
TCTTGATTGTTAATTGGATTCGGTGCGTGTCTAGTCATTAGTTTCTTGATTGTTAATTGTATTCCAGGCGTGTCTAGTCATTAGTTTCTTGATTGTTAATTGGATTCGGGGCGTGTCTAGTCATTAGTTTCTTGATTGTTAATTGGATTCGGGGCGTGTCTGGTCATTCGTTTCTTGATTGTTAATTGGATTCCAGGCGTGTCTGGTCATTAGTTTCTTGATTGTTAATTGGATTCGGGGCGTGTCTAGTCATTAGTTTCTTGATTGTTAATTGGATTCGGGGCGTGTCTGGTCATTAGTTTCTTGATTGTTAATTGGATTCGGGGCGTGTCTAGTCATTAGTTTCTTGATTGTTAATTGGATTCGGGGCGTGTCTAGTCATTAGTTTCTTGATTGTTAATAGGATTCGGGGCGTGTCTGGTCATTAGTTTCTTGATTGTTAATTGGATTCAGGGCGTGTCTGGTCATTAGTTTCTTGATTGTTAATTGGATTCGGGGCGTGTCTAGTCATTCGTTTCTTGATTGTTAATTGGATTCGGTGCGTGTCTAGTCATTAGTTTCTTGATTGTTAATTGTATTCCAGGCGTGTCTAGTCATTAGTTTCTTGATTGTTAATTGGATTCGGGGCGTGTCTAGTCATTAGTTTCTTGATTGTTAATTGGATTCGGGGCGTGTCTGGTCATTCGTTTCTTGATTGTTAATTGGATTCCAGGCGTGTCTGGTCATTAGTTTCTTGATTGTTAATTGGATTCGGGGCGTGTCTAGTCATTAGTTTCTTGATTGTTAATTGGATTCGGGGCGTGTCTGGTCATTCGTTTCTTGATTGTTAATTGGATTCGGGGCGTGTCTAGTCATTAGTTTCTTGATTGTTAATTGGATTCGGGGCGTGTCTGGTCATTAGTTTCTTGATTGTTAATTGGATTCGGGGCGTGTCTGGTCATTAGTTTCTTGATTGTTAATTGGATTCGGGGCGTGTCTGGTCATTAGTTTCTTGATTGTTAATTGGATTCGGGGCGTGTCTTGTCATTAGTTTCTTGATTGTTAATTGGATTCGGGGCGTGTCTGGTCATTCGTTTCTTGATTGTTAATTGGATTCCAGGCGTGTCTGGTCATTAGTTTCTTGATTGTTAATCGGATTCGGGGCGTGTCTAGTCATTAGTTTCTTGATTGTTAATTGGATTCCAGGCGTGTCTGGTCATTAGTTTCTTGATTGTTAATTGGATTCGGGGCGTGTCTAGTCATTAGTTTCTTGATTGTTAATTGGATTCCAGGCGTGTCTGGTCATTAGTTTCTTGATTGTTAATTGGATTCGGTGCGTGTCTGGTCATTAGTTTCTTGATTGTCCTGTCTTTTAAAGCCCAGTCCTTTCAGTGAGTGTCGTCGGTTGTTGAATGTCTTCCTGGTGCTCTATGTTCCCCGTCTGTGTTATTAAAGACTCTGGTTTGGGAACTCATCGTTCCTCGACTCCTGTGAAATGTGACACAAACTTTAAATATTGTTTTAGATGAATAGCAGCTTTGTAAATATCATTAATCATATTAATATTAATTCATTATTTTCAGGAACATTTTAAACATAACTTAATAAAAAGCATTTTTATACATATAAATAAATAATATAAAATATAAATAAAAAGAGATAAAAAGCATTTTTATACATATAAATTATTTAATATGACTTATTAATATAAATAATTATTTTAAAGAAAGTTTTAAATTGTAGTTTATGATACAAATATTTTTTATCATACATATGTATTATGTTATTTATTATTTCTGTATATCCTTTGCATCACATTACTTTAAGTGGACAATCTTTTTTCTAAATAAATAATAATAAAAGATTATGCTACTTATTTTTTTTTTTCAATAATTCTGTTCTTTTAAAAAAAAAAATTTTTATTGTGATATCAGCACAGAATCATCCTAACATGCATATTCCAAGAAATATTAAAATTAAACTTAATTCAGAAATTCATATATTTTAAATTAAATTGCTTGTAAATATAGCTTTGATTGAACTATACATTAGAAAAAAAACAGTTTGGCCATTTTATTATTATTATGCATGATATGAGCCAAAGATCAAGACAAAAGAAGGCCCGTCTTCTCCTTCTATTCCCAGTGTTAGTTCAAGGATTGTGTTTTGCAGAAACCTCAGGCTGGTAATAAGCCCGTGTTCCTCTCTCTCTGCTGACAGGAGGATATTGCTGCTAATCATCCGAGTATCTGCTCATCGCAGCCACGGCTCTCTCATCTGATCCTTGTTATCTTTAATAGTAATGAACTCCGGCTTGACTCGTGAGAGACTGAAAGAGCAAGAGACATCCGGCAAACTCTTCCAGGTTAATCGGGATTTTGACTTCAAGTGGTTTGGGATTGATTCGGTCTCACACACCCAAAACACTCTTTGGCAATCATGCATCTGTGGGTCTGTCAAATGCAAACCAAGCATCGAAGGTAGCCGTGCATATTTGAGATGTGGAGCTCTGGCTCTTACGGTGGAAAATAGTCACATGTGCTTAAGATGAGAATCGAAAATTATAAGCAGCAGCTTTGTGCAGTTGTGTGTTTGTTTGATTTATGCTCTGCAAACTAATATTTGAGATTGCATGTGCATTAAGAGAGAGCAGGTGGGAGAGACTGTTGTTTGCAGGCAGTGGGAGTTTATGGAGTAATAACGGGTGCGTTTGGAATAAACTGGAGATGAAAAATTGCATCCAAGAAGCTACTGAACGTCTGTAGTGAGCCGTGATCCAACAACAAACCATCGCAACCAGTTTTTGGTGTTCAGTGTTGACTGACGGTGGTCAGTTTCCACACAAATATTGTGCAGCACGACTGTTTTCAGCATTGATGATAACCAGAAATGTTTCTTGAGCAGCATATTATTATGATTTCTGAAGATCATGTGACACTGAAAACTGGAGTAATGATGCTGAAAATACAGATTTGATCTCAGAAATGAATTATATATTTACAGTAGGTTCACAAAAGGGCATTTTATGCCTGATACGTGTCGAAATCATTCAGTCTTTGAATGCTGATCATGATGCTTCTGGTTAATGAACGTCTAACTAACATGAAGCGTGATGCATCGATGAGAAAAATAAAATAAAAAAAATGTACATTTTAGTCATTTAGCAGATGCTTTTATCCAAAGCGACTGAAATGAGGACAACAGCAGAAATCAAAACCAGCAAAAGAGCAATAATATGTAAGTGCTGACAAGTCTCTGTTAGCCTGACGCAGTACCAAGGGTGTTTTATTAGTTAAAAACAAACAAAATATCTATAATAAACAAAAAGAAAACAAGTAGATAGAATAGAGAACGCTCGGTTTAGAGGGTATTTTTATAATAAATAGTGCAAGTGTTAGAGGGTCACGTTTTTTTGTAATAAATAAATAAAATTAGAAATAGATTAGAGAGTGCAAGTGTTAAAAGCAATGTTCCAATGTTAACTGCATTCACCGGTTCTTACTCTATAGTGGTTTGTCCAAGCTTTGAAGTATCTGGCGTTTACTAGACTCAAGTGTAGATGAAAGAGATGTTTTCAGCCACTTCTTGAAGACGTCTAAGGACTCGGCTGCTGGGATTGAGCTGGGCAGGTCAGTACAAATAGCAGGGAATGCATGTATTTATGCTGTTTTATTATAGTGAACCAGTTTGACTAACCAGCAAATCATAATCAGTCAGATTCAAACGAGACCAATCTGTGTTTTCATGTAGCTGGATTGAAAAAGTTATGACCATTCTTGGAGGAAAGAAAATGATGCAACCGGCCAATAGTGGGTTCTGTTTTAAGTGAACGTCTCTAATGACTTGATGCAGGTGAATACACACTTTGATTGATAAACATGGGTCTGGTTTCATCCGGTTTGGCAGATAAACGATGTAGATGGGTTGATTGAATAGTTCTAGCGGTGGTGTATTTATGGAGACTCGAGTATAACGATCAGCTGTTAAACACTTTCTGAAACGTCTCTAATTCTCTTTGTTCTGATTGTTTAAATAGTCTTTTAATTTTAGGATTATTTTACTGGTTAAGATGCATCATGTGATTTAGATTGGAGGCCATTGTCTGTAAGTTGAATTGTTTATTGAATTTCATCTATGTTAAAAAAACAATAATTTCATGCCATTTAGAGATAAGCGTTGTTGTGCATTTGACTAAGAAGATTGTTGTTTTTATATCGCGTGGTGATGCTAGATGTGCTACTTTCTTTCCTAAAAACAATTTTTAGACATACTTTATACTTAATTGTATGTTTTGTGTTTGCATCATAGTTTCACAAAAAACGATGTAGATTTCAAGTAAAACACTGGAAAGAATTCCTTCAGTTTGGACTTTTTCTTCAGCACTGATCCTGTTTAACTATCTGTCGAGGTGCAACCTACTTGAATTAGAGGTCTGCATGGGCTCAAAACTGAAGCCCGAACCCAGCCCGTACCCGAGCGGCACAGTTAACTTTAGAGCCCGAACCCGACCCGAAATCCCCCCCCGCCCCACAACGAATAGCCAACTAAAAAAAAAAAGGCAAAAGGCTGCATTTCACGATTGCATGCAAAGAAACAGATTAATCAAGGCTCTGCCATTTCACAAACATTTACCAGTTATGAAAGTTTGTGAACATCAGGTGCAGCGGTCGCATACATTCTGCCGAGGTTATGAATTTTGTATGGACAAGAAGATAATTCTTCCACCGTACAAATTATGGTCATTTTTTGTCAGTTAAGGCTCGTTAGCATTCTGTCTACTTTAAATCAGACATAAGATCTTAAATAAGATTGTATTTATTTGAATGAATCATTTATTTGAATTAGTGAGAGAGAGAGAGCGAGAGACCGAGGAAAGTTGCGCGTGCGTGTGAACCTGCGTCTGCGCGTCTCTCTCTACAAGCAATGAGGCTTAGTTACTTCAAAAACAGCGATTTTGCCGCCTCATTGCAGATAAATATAATGTTGTGACTTGCGAGTCAGTAGCCTGTCGAAGCTATTTTACTAATAAAAGTTTCCGTGCTGTTTGTGCGCGATCTCTGATATGTGTGTGCGTGCGTCTATGAAAGCAGCGAAGCCTCTGCATATAGTTTTGGTTTAGCTACAAACCCGAACCCGACCCGAGCCCGAAGCTATCCATTAAACATTAACCCGACCCGAGCCCGAAGCTATCCATTAAACATTAACCCGAAACCCGACAGTATTTCGGGACCGCGGGTTCGGGTCGGGTTGCAGAACTCTAACTTGAATCAACTGCAAGATAACCAACTGAGACCCCGATAAAATCAAGCAGAGAGAAGCAAAAAATAAAAAGCCGGTTTGACGCTATGTAGAATAAATGCACAAACCGTGCACTGACAGAAACACACAAGTAAATACAAGCCTCAATGAAAAAGGGTAGTTGATTGTTTTAATAAGAAAATGTGCAGATGTAGGCACGAGTAACTCATAATTATACAAACAACCTGGTACGTGTACAAACCAAGCACATTTTCAGATGTTATTCATCTCTCATCAGTTACGTAACTATCTGTTGAGGTGCAAGCTTCTTGCAGCAGGGGCAGAATACTCTTTGTAAGCAGTACCTGTGTAACAGTACGTTTAGAGATGTCAGATGGCCACAGGTTTGTGTTGTGGAGAGACGAGGACAGCACTTTTACTTTGCTGCAGTGTGTTGCTGAAACTTTATACGTCTCGTTCTCTCTGACACCAGAACTGACAGCTTTACAGAAGTAGAAGAAAAGCTCTGTTGGGTGCCGTGAACTAGATGTTACAGCTACACCGTCATTCTGCATCCGCTGCGTCACTGAAAACAACTCCTCAACATGACTTCAACACAGTTTCCAGCAGAGAGATAACCCGAGCATCTTCACTACTGATCACACGTTTGGAGTACTTAAGTATCTTCAGCTTTTGATCCAAAAGACATATTATTACAATTTAAAATAGCTGTTTCTATGTGAATGTGTTAAACTCTGTGATCAAATCTGTATTTACAGCATCATTACTGCAGTCTTCAGTGTCACATGATCTTCAGAAATCATAATAATATACTGATTTATGATAAGATACATTTCTGATTATTATCAATGTCCTGCTGCGCAATATTTTTGTGGAAACTGATACATTTGATTTTTCAAGAATCACAGATGAATAGAAATGTATTTGAAATAGAAATAGTTTGTAACATTATAAATGTCTTTAACTGTCATTATTATTTTATTCCAAATATTTTAAGTTTTCAGTGGTTTTCAACATTATTAATGTTAATAATAATAATAATAAATACTTCTTGAGCAACAAAGCGTTCTTTTAAATTGTAACAATTCACAATATGACTGTTTTTACAGTTGTTTAAAAAAAAAATCTAATTAATGCATCTTGGTTAGCAAAGAGACTTCTTTCAAAAACATTAAATATTATAATATTTACAAATTATATATTATCAAATGAACCCCTCCATCAGTCCTACAGATGTTCTGGTTATTAATCAGTGAACATGCAGTGTTTTTATTGATCTTTTTGACCTCTTCTCATCTCTTCTTCAGCATAGGCCTGTATCGGTTTACGCAGAAAAAGCACTCTTTCCATTAGCGCTTTATTTCCTCGTCCAGGTGGTCGTGTGTTGACGTGATTCTCGTTAGCTTGGCCACAGAGGCACTTGTGCCCTTGACGACAGCCTCACGGCAACAAGTTCCATGACAACCGCCTCTTCCTCTCGCAGATGGCATAAGCCGAATGCACCAGCAGCATCATCCATATACTGTAGTTCTTGAGTTTTGCACGATCGTATGATAAGTATATTGAGCCATCGCATTGCTATTAAGAGCCTTTTCATTGCAGCGCAGGAGAGGTGCGACACGACTAAAGAAGTGTGAATCTAGAGAGTCACTGCAGGTTTATTACTTCACAGTTATTTCTGAATACTGTATTTAATGCGTGGAGGCTGGAGAGACAATGCATTGTGGGATAGGAGTAACATTACTCGGCTGAACAGTGTTGGCACTTCTGTGATGAAGTTGGAAAGCAGAGTGTCGTGTGAAAGTGGACATGTACAGAAAGGCGTATTCAGAGCGTGCTGGGATTGACGTCTCTTATCTCATTTGTTCAGTGCTGCGGTCCAGCTGTTCTCCATCCGTCTGAGGAACTGATAAACACCGTCTTTATCAGGGTGCTCTGCGTTTGTGTCACTGCTCAAGCCACTCTTAAATCCTTGAGAGGTTTGGATTGTGTGAATAAAACGCCATGTTTAACATCTCACTTTGGGGAACTTGCATTAAATTGTATTTACCCTCTTTTTGACCCCAAAATTTAGTTTTTCTAGTGTTTTTAATTTCATCAGAATGGTACGAAACTTGGTAAAGGTTTTGGCTCTTGCTATGGACACACACACGTACACAAAATCATGGTCGACTGATGATGATAAAATGCTGATGAAAACAAACAGTCTTAAAAAGTTACTGTTGTAGTGTTCAAGCCAATATTAAGAGGTTTTTTGCTTATTTATTGGCTGATATTGTATTCTAGTTTTAATTTAAATGTCATGTGACAGCATCTACTGACTCTTAAATCCTTAAGATGTTTAAAAAATATTGGTAATGGTAATTTTGGAAATGTATCCTCTTATATATATATATATATATATATATATATATATGTTTGTGCGTGCTCATTTTCCCCTATTTTTGCATTTAAATGACCTTTGTTGGCATCCACTGACACTTAAATCCTTAAGATAATTTTTTAATATCGGTAACATTAATTTAGTACATTTATTGGTTGATATTTATTTATCCATGCATGCTTGTTTCCTCTATTTTTGCATTTAAATGACCTTTGACGGTATCTACTGACACTTAAATATATTATAACTGATATTTTGAACTGATTTGTTATAATAGTGATGTAAGTTTAATGGCTTATATATTTTGTGCGCGCTCTTTTCCTCTATTTTTGCATTTAAATGTCTTTTGTTGGCATCTAAGGCTTACTTAAAATGAATGTTTTGTTTCATGAATAAATCATTTTAAAATGCTAATTAAATAATTGGCAAATCTCAAAATGAATATCCATTTTTTGTGCTTTTACTTTATAATGTTTTGATGCAAATTCACTTGTAGCAATTAAAATTATTGATTTTCTTTTTTTAAAAACAAAATTTTTTATACTAATATATCAATTTGACTTATTTTAAATAGTGATCAAGTTATTGGCCTAATTACATAAAGATAATTCCTTAAATTCAAAAGAACAGCGTTTATGTGAAATATTTTGTCCCGGTATGCATGTTTTTACTGTCATTTTTGATCATGCATAAAACTGTATTGGATCGATTGTGCAGCCCTGTCTCTTAATCTCAAATAAACATCCTTCTCATCTGTGATGTTCTTCAGCTCCAAACTCATCTGTTTATCTGGATCTGGGTCTTGTTCTCATGCTCTGGGCGAGTCGGAGCGATGCTCTCGGTCAGTGTGAGTTTCCATGGAGGATGTGATATTTCGTTATTTTCAGTATGTTGCATGAGAAACCCAGAGGGAACTTATTGAACATGCCATGCATTTCTTCTTTCATATTTATGCATGTTGGAAATGGACAGTCCAGTGGCGTGTGTGACACAGTGTGTGTCCGTCAAACACTGTAATGCTTCCGATGCTTGCGTAACGTTTTCTCTTGTAATGTATGCCTCTGGACTTGTCGTTCAGAGACTGCAGTAGCCAGTGTTTAGCGGTCTGACTCCGTTCATCACGTAGCATCAGCGCTTCGCTGTTTCTGGCATGTGTAGATGAGTGTGTGCGTGAGCGGAGATGATTTGGGTGGGAAACTAATGCATCTCAGATGCCAGATTCATATTCAGGCTCTGCATTGTTATAAACGATGCAAAACCTGTGGGCGGCACTTGATTAGTTTCAGGGGTTTTTGCAAGAAATATGAACCCTGAATTTTTCACTTAATCCCAAATATATTTGTTTTTATAGGTTACCGTATAAAGCTAATATCACTATATGAGCTTGATAAAGAGCAGAGCACAAGTCATATGATCACAGCTAGTCGACTCAAAGCCAGTGTGTCACACTGTAATGTATATTTGGTTATTAACTGATTTTAGATGATTTTTACTTTTAGCACTATTGAATATTTAAATTGCATATGTTCCCTGATCATTTTTTTATCGTTGCATCCTTAAGAAATCTAAAACATTTTTTTGAAAGATCAAAAAGTAAATTCATAACAACTTATTTTATTAGTTGCTAGCTTTCAATAGCTTGTTCTAAACATTTTGAGGTTGGTGTGGTTTGTGCTCACCAAGGATGCATTTATTTGGTCAAAAATACAGTAAAAATGTGAAATATTATAGCAATTTAAAATAGCTGTTTTCTATTTGGACATATAGTAAAATGTAATTTATTTCTGTGATCAAAGTGAATTTTCAGCATCATTAAAGAGTCACATGATCCTTCACTCTCAGAAATAAAGGTACAAAAGCTGTCACTGGGGCGGTACCTTTTCAAAAAGTACATGTTTGTATCTCAAGGGTCCATTTGGTACCTTAAATGTACATATTACTTAAAATGTGCATATTTGAACCTAATAGGTACAGAAGTGTAACTTTTGAAAAGTGAAAGCTTTGTACCTTTATTTCTGAGAGTGTTCAGAAATTATTCTAATATGCTGACTTTAATAATAACACTTGCACCGTTGAAAACGGAATCTTTTCAGGATTCTTTGATGAATAGAAAGTTCAAAAGAATAACATTTATTTAAAATAGAAATCTTAAGTAACGTTGTTGACTTTACTGTCACTTTTCAACAATTCATTGCAAGCTTGTTGAATAAAAGTATTAATAATAAAAAAAAAAAAACTTTTCTTTGCTTCTCTGTATCATCAGCTCACAGACGTATCATAAAAAATAGTACATACAAATTGTGTTTTCTAGAGTCGTGCTGTTGATTTTCTGCAAGGAAATTGAGTGGAAGCTGTGTTATTTCTCACATATTTGTTCTCCGTGTCAGATCTGAATGTGTGAAAGTGGCAGGGATTGCAGAACTGGGACAGTCTCTCTAAGACTCCTAACAGTACCTTGCCTTCCCACAGACTGAGCACGGCTGGCACAGGATCCAATTAAACCGTAAACACGCAGACGACTGAAGAGACTTTCCTTCAAACGTCATACTGCGCTCCGTCACGTTAATTGCTCTTTATTAATAACTGACCCACAAGAGCCCCAACGATGCAGAATATAGACTGTAATTGTTGCTGAGAAATGCCATGAGAGTCTGTCAGCATTGACATTATTAACCATGTCTGTCTGTGTCTGTCCGACCGTTCGTCCGTGTGTGTGTCTGTCTGTGTCTGTGTCTGTGCGTGCGTGTGTGTGTGTGTTTGTGTCTGTCTGTGTCTGTGTCTGTCCGACCGTTCGTCCGTGTGTGTGTCTGTCTGTGTCTGTGTCTGTGCGTGCGTGTGTGTGTGTGTTTGTGTCTGTCTGTGTCTGTGTCTGTCCGACCGTTCGTCCGTGTGTGTGTCTGTCTGTGTCTGTGTCTGTGCGTGCGTGTGTGTGTGTGTTTGTGTCTGTCTGTGTCTGTGTCTGTCCGACCGTTCGTCCGTGTGTGTGTCTGTCTGTGTCTGTGTCTGTGCGTGCGTGCGTGCTTCCGTCCGTCCGTCTGTCTGTCCGTGTGTGTGTGGGTGCTTGTGTGTGTCTGTCTGTGCATGCGTGCGTGCGTCCGTCCGTCTGTCCGTGTGTGTGTGCGTGCGTGCATGCGTGTGTCTGTGTGTGTGTGTCTGTGTCTGTTTGTCTGTGTGTGTGTGTGTGTGTGTGTGTGTGTGTGTGTGTGTGTCTGTGTCTGTGTCTGTGCGTATGTGTGTGTGTGTGTGTATGTCTGTGTCTGTTCGTCCGTGTGTGTGTCTGTGTCTGTGTCTGTGCGTGCGTGCGTGCGTGCGTGCGTGCGTCCGTCCGTCTGTCTGTCCGTGTGTGTGTGTGTGTGTGTGCTTGTGTGTGTCTGTCTGTGTCTGTGTCTGTGCGTGCGTGCGTGCGTCCGTCCATCTGTCTGTCCATGTGTGTGTGTGTGTGCTTGTGTGTGTCTGTCTGTGTCTGTGTCTGTGCGTGCGTGCGTGCGTCCATCCGTCCGTCTGTCCGTGTGTGTGTGCGTGCTTGCGTTTGTCTGTGCGTGTCTGTCTGTCTGTGTCTGTGTCTGTGTCTCTGTGTGTCTGTGTCTGTGTGTGCGTCTGTTTCTGTGTTTGCGTGCGTGTGTCTGTGTCTCTGTGTGTGAGCGTGTGTCTGTGTCTGTGTGTGTGCGTGCGTGCGTGTGTCTGTCTCTGTGTGTGAGCGTGTGTCTGTCTGTCTGTCTGTGTCTCTGTGTCTGTCTGTGTGTGTGCGTGCGTCTGTGTCTGTGTGCGCGTGCGTGTGTGTGTCTGTGTCTCTGTGTGTGTGTCTGTCCGTCCATCCGTTCGTCCGTCTATGTGTGTGTGTGTCTGCGCATCTGTGCATGCCTGTCTGTCTGTGTCTGTGCGTGCGTGTGTGCATGCGGGAGGGACCTCATTAGCTCTCTCATGTTAGAGCTCAGGAAGTGTGTTGTGTTGAAGTGTTGATCAGTAACACATTTGAGCGAGTCCCGGCGGTGCACTAATTAACCAGAGTATGAGTTTGTGGCAGCTGCTGATCTGCTCGTCACCTCTCTGTGTGTTTCAGTGCAGTTTTGCATTTGTTTTAATCAAAGAAAACAAGAAAGAGATGTTTACGGTCTTCCTCACTTCAGAGAGTAAATTAATTAATTATAATAGAAATAAATATACACTGCCAGTCTGTAATAATTAAGATTTCTTTCTCTTCTGCTCAACACGGCTGCATTTATTTGATTAAAAATAAAAATAGAAAAATAAATATTATTATAATCTAAAACAGCTGTTTTCTATGTGATTATATGTTAAACTGTAATTTATTTCTGTGATGCGCAGCTGTATTGTCAGCATCATTACTCCAGTCTTCAGTGTCACATGATCTTCAGAAATCATTATAATATACTGCTCAAGAAACATTTCTGATTATTATCAATGTTGAAAACAGTCGTGCTGCTCAGAAATCGTGTTGAGTTCCAGTCGGTACAGTTTATATATCTCTATAATATTCCTGCTTTTACTGTATTTTTTCATCAGTCATCTTAATCTTCACACACTAGTGTAAGTGTAACACATTGTGTAACAGACCTCTCCGGACATGCAGTCTCGGCTCTGTGCATGTTAATGAAGCGCGTGTCGGGGAAGTATTGGACTCTGTTATGTTTGTGTGCGGCTCTAATGGGACTCTGAGCAGCACAGCATCTCATAGATCCTCATCATCCTCATCCTCGTTAATGATACACCTGTGATTGACACGCTCTTCCTGAAGTTGTTCTCAGAGACACGCAGCTCCGGCACGGCCGAGGACGAGTTATTGGACTCTCATCTGTCTAGGAAAGCAAGTGTTGTGCATGCTGTGCATCCGCTGCTGGCACGCTTTTATTATCTGGATAATATTACGTCTTATTAGTAATGGATTTGGTATTTAACTGCTAACATAGCAAATATTTTAAATTAAATATAATCTAATTTGGCTGAAATCATGAGAAGAGGCAGGACGATGTGTGCTTAATAATTGTGATCAATGCATTTATTGATTTTCCTCATAAGGCTGTTTCTTCAACTATGGGCAATAATGAAATTATCAGTAATGCCAAATACATCACAGCAGAATTCAGTCTAATTTTGCTCTTTTTTTAAGCATGTAAATGTCCACCTCATCTCAAATCATATTCTGTGTTTCTTTTTATTCTATGATGGACATGAATTCATCTTTTATTGTTATTGTTATTTATTTATTCTGCAAAATGGCCAACTCTTTTGTGCTTCACAGTCAGAATGTTGTCATCAATATGCATCATTTTTATTATTGTTTTAACTTTTTGTAATTTCCATGTTTTTGTTCATTGTTTTGGTAATTTGACATTTGAAATTATATCTTGAACGTTAGTACACTAACTTTTATAAAAGCTTTACCTAAGCGAGCATTTCAAAAATAATTTTTAAACATGAAATACTTATGACAATGTATTTAACTCTTCATTTAGATTATATTTAAAATAGTATTATGTTATTATTTGTATTATACATATAGGGTACAAAGCAGCTAAAGGTCATCTTTATATATGTGCTATTCACTGCACCTAAAATATATAGTTGCAGAAAAAACAAAAATACATTAAAAACATTAACGGAGCAATAGATTTTGTATGAAAATAAATAATTTAAGTTGTTTATTTTGTTTAAAAGTCTTACAAATGTTTGAGGTGGCACACATTAAATAATGTCTAATACTTGTTCAAAACAATCAATTTCTGATTATTTTAAAAATAAAATACATTTTAAAATGTCATTAAAATGTTAATATAACAATATATTTTAAAATACAGAAACACAATCATTTTAATAATTAAAGATTCTGAAAGTATTGAAGGAGGTTCAATAATAATTCAATATATATATTTACAAAGATAACAACAAATGATATTTATGATATCATTAATATCATGTTTATAAATATGATGGTTTCATTCTAAACATGGTGATTATCTCTAATATGGACACCCAACATAATATATGATATTTACCATCTGAATCCAACCATGTCATGTCAACAAATGGAAAAGTCAGCCATAAAGCAGGGTTTTCAGCTATAAAACAGGTTATATATATATATATATATATATATATATATATTAGTGGTCATGTTAGTTTTTGTATGGTTCCACGAATTAAAGATTTTAGGTATATTTATATTTAAATAAATTAAATTTGTAATTTTTTAATTTATTATTTATTATTTATTATATTTTAAATGTGAATTCTGATATTAATTTTGAAAGTGGTAAGAACATATTAGTGTTTTTTATATTAGTATATATATATATATTTATATATTAGTGTATTGGATATATAGGCTAAGATTGAATATTTAAATATGTATATTTATTAAACCTATTTTGACATTTAAAGCACCTTTACTAACATCTAACATCACTTAAAGTTAATCTGTAAAAACCCTGATAATTTAATAACTGTTAAATATAATCTTTAGCAAATCAGAAAATAATATCTGTTTCCATGCAGTAAATAATGTTGTGATGACAAAATGCACTTCTAGCATAGTTATGAATGTCTTTTTTAAATTTGTGACAATATAGCATTTAATTAATATCTACTTTTTATTGGCTATCAACCATAAGATGAAAAACCTTCTGTGTTTGGTATAAGTCAGAATTGTAATACCAGTGCGTTTCTAGTTAAAGCAGTCATTTTGTTCTGAACCCATACGACTTTCTTTTTTCTGTGCAACACAGAACATTTTCCACACTTTTTCTGGATAATGAAAGTGAATAGGGACTGCGTCATGCTCTCAAATGACAAAAAATATCATAAAAGGACTCCATGCACTTTGTGCATTGTATTTCAAGTCCTCTAAAGTAATGTCATAATGCCTTTGTGTGATAAATAAACTGAAATTGAACTCATTATTCACTGATAATTTTTAAGAATGAATTGTTTCGGTGGCAAACGGCTCCAGATTTGAAGAAAGATTAAACTAAATACTGAGATCATATTTTGCACTGCCCCTTTAAACAGTCTGTAATATCGACATATTTGAATAAATGGTGGTGATTAGAAGTGAAAATTAGAAATGACGGTGATAACTGCATGTGCATTTGCATATCTTCAAACTCTGTTCTGTCGCCACAGGAGCGGCGAGACCCTCATAAATCCTCATTCACACGGGGCTAAAAATAGCTGCGGGAAAGTGGGAGAAATGACTGGTTTTCTAGGCAGATTTGAGCATTTGTTAGGGATCGTGCTGCAGTGATCGAGCATTGACACGCGTGCTGGACTGTCTTCAGACGGCTGGGATGTCTGCAGATGTCCTGTGGTTATATAATCCGGTGCCAGACCTCCGACCGACTCACGCTGGCATGAGGCAGCTTCTCTCCAGACGGGGTTTGTTTTCCTGATGCTCATATTTAAGGGGACTCGAGAGAGTCTGTCGTGCGGTGATTAATGAAACACTCCGCTCCTTCATCACTGCCTGATTTCACATCATATGGAGCAGGTTGAAGTGACCATGTGTCTTATTCTGGACAAGAGCGAAAACAAGCCGTGTCAATGAGCAGAGTTTGCATTTGTTTATATGACGGCGTGGCGAGGTCGGAAATGAATGGAGGCTTGGTGCAAATCTTGCATATCTGAAAAGAAACACACAGACAGTACATATACTTTTGGTGTTTGCATCAAATAAAATTTAAAGATTTAATTTTATATATACAGACAGGATATTAAATACAATTGTCTTTTGTTTTAATTTTGATGATTAGAGCTTACAGTTCATGAAAGTCAAAAATCAGTATCTCAAAATATGAGAATATTTACATTTGAGTCTAAATAAATGACATCCATACAGTATAAATTCTGGGTATCTCTTGTTCTTTGAAACACAATAATGGGGAACACTGCTGACTTGGCAATGATCCAGAAGACGATCATTGACACCCTCCACAAAGAGAGTAAGTCACAGAGGGTCATTACTGAGGGGGGGCTGTTTACAGAGTGCTGTATCAAAGCATATTAAATGCAAAGTTGACTGGAAGGAGGAAAAGGTGCACAAGCAACAGAGATGACCGCAAGCTTGAGAATACAGTCAAGCAAAGCCGATTCAAACACTTGGGAGAGCTTCACAAGGAGTGAACTGAAGCTGAATCAAGAGTCACCACGCTCAGACATCTTCAGGAAAAGAGCTACCAGCCACTTCTGAAACAGAAACATCGTCAGAAGCATCTTACCTGGGCTAACGAGAAAAAGAACTGGACTGTTGCTCAGTGCTCCAAAGTCCTCTTTTCAGATGAAAGTACATTTTGCATTTAATTTGTAAATCAGGGTCCCAGAGTCTGGAGGAAGAGTGGAGAGACACAGAATCCATGTTGCTTGAAGTCCAGTGTGAAGTTTCCACAGTCAGTGATGATTTGGGCTGCCATGTCATCTGCTGGTGTTGGTCCACTGTGTTTTCTGAAGTCCACAGTCAACACAGACATCTACCAGGAAATATTAGAGCACTTCATGCTTCCTTCTGCTGACAAGCTTTATGGAGATGATGATTTCATTTTCCAGCAGGGCTTGGCACCTGCCCACACTACCAAAGGTACCAAAAGCTGGTTCAATGACCGTGGTGTTACAGTGCTTGATTGGCCTGACCTGAACTCAATAGAGAATCTATACGGTATTGTCAAGAGAAAGATGAGAGACACCAGACCCAACAATGCAGATGAGCTGAAGGCCGCTATCAGAGCAACCTGGGCTTCATTACACCTGAGCAGTGCCACAGGCTGATCGACTCCATGCCACGCCGCATTGATGCAGTAATTCATGCAAAAGGAGGCCCAACCAAGTATTGAGTGCATAGAAATGAACATACTTTTCAAAAGCCTGACATTTCTGTTTAAAATATCCTTTTATTGATCTTATGTAATATTCTAATTTTCTGAGACACTGAATTTGGGGTTTTCATTATCTGTAAGCCATAATCATCAACATTTCAAGAAATAAAGGCTTGAAATGTTTCACTCTGTGTGATGAATCTATATAATAGATGGGTTTCACTTTCTGAAATGAGTGACACAAATATTGACCTTTTTCATGATATTCAAATTTTTTGAGATGTACCTTTATATATTCATATAATTTACATTTACATATATATAAAACATTATACATAACATTTGTCTTGTATATATACATGCATGTGTGTATTTATATATGCATATTAATACACTCTGTGGTAGGGATGGAAATTTATTGACTAAAAATAAAACTCCCTCAAATCCAAGAAATAGGGCCAAAAAAAAATCCCTACATATATTTGGCTTTTGTGTTAAGTTAAATCTGAAAATGAATGAAAAGTCAGGATGTTTCATATCTAATAAGTACCACTCCTTAATATTATCTTCCTCTTTTATTTTTACTCTGATTTTGCACATTTCTACTGTACATTTTTACTCCTTTCCTCTTTTTTGTGTGCGGTACACATCGGTCGATCGGTAGGCGTGCTGTCTGAGATTAATAATAGCATGGCTGTTGGTCTCTGAGGATGTTTTCAGTGTGACTGACTGTTTTCTCCTCAAGTGCACACAGGCTTATTTGAGCTCTGTTTTATGCCATTGGTTGCCTGGGGTCAGAGGTCAAGCTGATCACAAACGTCATTGGCTGCAGCTCGTTTAACTGCGTTCATGTGTGTGTGTGTTGAGCTCCGTCATGCATCAGTGATATGCAGCATTCGCCGTAGGTCTGCGTGACACAATCTCACCCCCCCGTTTATTTAACACAATAAGTTCAGAGCTCAGAAGGGTCGGACACCTCATCAGGGCATGCTTGAGTAAAGCTCATCTGCTGTCCCCTGCAGCACAAATCCTTTTAGTTTCAGCTTTCTCTGCACTAGAAGTGCAAAACAGGGTTACATGTTAAACGACAGAATTGCTTAAAGAAAAAACAAACAAACATCAACCCTATACGGACACCGTGGCAATTGAATAGCCATTGGCTAGTGCATTTTTTTGTTTACTGGCCAGACTGATAATACTAGGTATGCATATATATATATATATATGTGTATATATACTGTATATATATGCTCTGTAATATACTTTATATGTTTGTAAAATGGTACAGCTTTTTTAATATCTGAAAGTACACTCTTAACATCAGTCAGTCAAGCATTATAATATGACATTATGATCATTCGAATTAAAGTAATTCGAATTAAAACTTAATAACCATGTGTGAATGCATAGACATTTTAACTGAATAACTGTATTTTGGGCTGGTGGTGGTGCTTTTTTTGGTTATTCAGTGTTTCTGTTAAAAAATGGGACAAAACTAACAATAATACTGATAAGATTATAATAATAATAATATGAATTCTGCTAAAAATAACAGTATAAAACGCACTAAGGATTAACGAGCTGCTGGATTCACGAATATTTAATTATGTTGTTTGCGTTCACTCGAACTGATTCGCTGAAATCAAAACAGGGAGGATAATAGGTGAGCGCCGGCCAATGAGATTGACGTTTGCACATTAGTTCCGCCCACTACCGGAAAACATGGCGGTTCTTAAAAGCTGAAAAAATCTAAAGGTACTCCGTTATTATGACAGGAAAATACAACAAAGAATATAGTTTACATGTAGCACATCAATTCTGCATGTATGTAAGACTCTCTCTCGCTCTCTCTGCTCTCACTAAAGCGACGGCGAGTCGTGCGCCTAGAGTTCGTCAAACACCGGTGCGCTGCGCATCCATTCAGATGAACTGAAGAACAGCACAGATCATTTGATGAGAGAAACTCTGAAGCGCTCAGTCAGTGTTCAGCGAGTGAATATATCTGTGTTAAACCTAATAATTAGCCTCCAACTCACACACTGGCGAATTTATTAGCCATTGGCTAATATTAAACATAATTTAGTTGCCCATAGGGAAATTTTGTCGCATATGCGAGTGATTTACTCGCATTGTAGAGGGTTGAAACATGCATATACAGTGCTCACTTTCAGTGCTGAATGTGATTTAGTGGCCAAGTATGTCTCCTGATCTGAACCCAATCGAACACCTATTCTGAAGAGACAAGTTGAGCATCACTCTCCATCCAGCATCCAATCTCTAAAAGAGGTAACTCTTGAAGAATGGAAAAAGATAGATCTGGCAAAATGTCGCCAACTTGTTCATTCCATGCCTAGAAGACTTGGTGCTGTCATTAAAAATCATGGAGGCCATACAAAGCACTAGATTTAGTAGTTTTTGTTGTGGGGTGTACTCATTTTTGCATCACCCTAATTTGAGTAAAACTGAAAATGTTGTTCTCGAAGTTATATTATTAACCTTACTTTCGTGTTATAAGTTAAACAGATGTTATATTAAACTTAGTCTTGTCAACATTTTGGAAAATGTTTTTGTGTTCATTGAGATATTGTTTAAAATGTTACTTTTCAAAGGGGGTGTACTCATTTACGCTGAGCACTGTATGTATACACACACACACACACACATACATACAAATTATGTATACTTTTTTCATACAGAACAACCCCCTTGACTGCAGGTTTCAGAAGTGGACATTTAGCTGAGACTGCCTTGCTCTCAGTGTTGAAGCCCTAAGACTGGCAAGAGCGGATTACAAATCTTCAATACTTATCTTGTTGGACCTGTCCGCTGCTTTTGATACGGTTAACCACCAGATCCTCCTGTCAACCCTATTGGCGAAGGGCATCTCAGGAAGCGCACTCCAGTGGTTTGACTCTTACCTCTCAGATAGGTCCTTCAAAGTATCTTGGAGAGGTGAGGTTTAGTCGTAACATCTAACTACAGGGGTGCCACAGGGCTCAGTTCTTGGACCACTTCTCTTCTCTGTCTACATGGCATCACTAGGTTCTGTCATTCAGAAACATGTCTTTTCATATCACTGCTATGCTGATGACACTCAACCTCTCATTCATCCTGATGATCTGACGATAGCTGCTGGCTGCTCAGCATGTCTAACAGATATTTCTTGCTGGATGAAGGACCATCACTTTCAACTCAACCTAGCGAAGACAGAACTGCTTGTGGTTTCAGAAAACCCATCTCTTCATCACAATTTCACCTTCCAGTTAGGCTCATCAACCATAACTCCTTCAAACCAGCCAAAAACATTGGAGTTATGATTGACTGATCAGTTCACTTTCTCAGACCACATTACTAAAACTGCCCGTTCTTGCAGATTTGCTTTATCCAACATAAAGAAGCTCAGGCCCTTTCTCTCAGACATGCTTCACATCTCCTTGTTCAGGCTCTTGTTCTGTCCAGACTAGTGCAATGCTCTTTTGGTCTTCCAGCCAGTTCTATCAAACCTTTATAATTAATCCAGAACGCAGCAGCAAGATTAATCTTTAATGAGCTGAAAAGTACCCACGTCACACCTTCTGTTTATCAATTTGCACTGGCTCCCAATAGCTTCTCGCATTAAATTCAAGCATTAATGTTTGCCTACAAACCCCCACTGAATCTGCACCGCTTTACCTAAATTCATTACTTCAGACGTATGTGCCTCTAGAAGCTTGCGTTCTTCAAGTGAATATCACTTTATTATGCCCTCCCAAAGAGACACACAATCACTTTCACAGACTTTAACATTAACTGTTCCCATCTGGTGACCTGCTTAACTCAATCCCAGCAGCTGAATACGTGAAACTCATCTCTATCATCTTTAGTTGACCCTCGAACTCTAGCACGCTCTATTCTCATTCTATTCTTTACAAAACTTGCCCCTTTATTCATTTACAAACTGCTTGTTTTCTTATAAAAACGAAAGCAAAAAGGCCTCTAACACTAGCTTTCTCTATTCTTTGTCTATTCTGTTTTTTTATATAATAAAAAACCTTGCTATGTGTACTGCGTTAAGCTAACTGAGAGTTGTTATAGCACTTGTATATCATCTCTTTTGTTGATTTTGATTCCTTCTATTGTCCTCATTTGTAAGTCGCATTGGATAAAATATATGTAAATGTATATAATGTATATAATATATATGGAAATGTATATAATTGTAATATTATATGATAAAATATTTGTATAAAACTAAATATAATTAGATTAGATTACGAATTTAAATTATTATAATTTATATTGAATCTAAATTAATTTAAATTCATACATTAAGTAAATATAAATTATATATATATATATATATACATAAATTATAATATTAAATGTAAAAAATATATAGATTATTTTAAATAATTAATAATAATAATAAAACAAATTAATTAATAGATATAACATATCTATATTCAATTTTATATAATTAGGCCACACACATTGTTGCAATTTAATTATAATATATAGTTCAATTAATTTGTATTTGAATTATTTTCTACTGAAACATTATTTTTTTAGATATTTTATTTATTGAACTGTATTAACACATTCTATATATTGATAGAAGTGGACAAAAGAGCTCGATGTAGCAGCAGTGAAAATGATGCTGTTTGTTTAGTTCTCAGGTGCACATATTTGCATATTTTCATAATTGTCAGGAAACTGTTTGAAACAGTGTTGCTGTGGGGCTTGATCTGGTGCGAATCCCATAATTGTCTCTCTTTATTATTATTATTATTGTCTTTTGATTGGTTGCTCAATAACATTACGCCTCTGCCAGGACCCCCGGCCAGAAGCAGCTGTTGTACAGACAGATGATTCACAAGCAGTGCTAGCCGTCCTGAATATATTACCATGAAAATGTCTCGCATGTAAACAGCAGAAAGCATCACGACGCTGCTGGAACGGTTGCTACTGTGCTGTTTAACACCTGCTGTGCCATTGGCTTTGTGGCCGCGTCTCCTCTTCTTCTGTTTGAACAAGACGTCGATCTGTGCTCAGCTGCTCTATCTCTCATACAGTGACTCTAAATGACCACGCTTTCCTCCTCTCTAGTGCAGACTGATAGCATGTAGTTTGTGGAGAAGTTTTCTCTTGAGATGTGGCTGGTTTTTGACGTACTTTGGCAGCCGCTGCTTTGATTTGTACACGTATGACCGTCGTAATGTGGAAAGGTCAGGCAGAAAACGCATCTAGGTTTATGGGAACTGCACATATCGCAGCTATATTTACCATGTCGTCCTCAGTGTAAGATGAGAAACCTTTAATTTCCTTCAGATGTCATCTGATCTCAGCACATGCATTCAACACTTTTATTATCTTGACCTTTTATCTGAAAGAGGTTATCTAATGTATGGTTTGTCATTGTTAGACTTTTATAATAACAGATGATTTATTAAAAATAATTATCAATGTTTCAGTTAACTGAACTTAAAGTTGTTTTATTTTGAAGTGAATAGTTAAAGAAAGATCCCAGTGGTGTGTTTAATAAATACAGTTATTGTTTAATAAGTATGAAATAATAATAGTTAAAATTCGTGAACTTGTATTTAATATTTCCATTCATTACATTGAAACATATTTATAATTCAACATAACTTATGTTTATTGGGTGGAGTTAATCAATCTGATTTCATAGTTTATTGAGTAAGTCGTTAAATAAGTAATAAATAAATAAGCTAATTGAGTGCAATCATTTAATATAAATTGATATTTTTTTATATTATGATGTCCTTTCAATTAAAAGTGTAGGCCTGTATATACTGTGATTATTGAATTTATTAAACATTATTAAATTAAATAGTCAACATTTGCATAAAATATTTGATATTTTTAATTGCATCTGTTAAAAATAAATAGATAAATACATTTAAATAGAATATTTGATATATTATTAGACAATTTAAAATAAAGCTTAAATAAATAATTTGATGAAAATAACAGATGTATTTTACATGTATTTTTATTTCTGCATAAATGAACTCAGTTCCCTTTCCCCATGTTTTACAATTTTGTTATAATAACTAAACGATCAAATGCTTCTCTTTGTTTTCTTTGATATAATATAAGATGCATCGTCACTTTGTACATTCACTCGAAATATATCACAGTTTAACAGAGGATGCAAACTTCTTAAAAGATCATATTTCTCCATATTTCGGACAGTGATTATTGTGATGAAAGCTTCATTTGTTTACTCGAGTACGTTGTTGTTGACATAACGGTGTATATTTATTCACAGACGGCTGAAGTGCATTTGCTGTTTTCTTTTTGCACACTTCACTATCATCAGTCTGGGAATCTGAATAATGCAAGAGTTGTCTAATTATGCAGATTGTGAATATGAAAGGTCTTTTCATGTCGTGAATCAATGAGCCGCTTTTTGAAAACTGCATTCAGCGTGTCTAGCTCTTATCGTGAAAAGAAGAGGTTGCATCTTACATTTAATTCCATTTCTCCTCGGTGGCTTTCGATTACAGTGTGTTTGAGACCGAAGGGCCTGCAGGAGCGAGTTTTACTGGGTCAGGGTTAGAGAGAAAACACGTTCTCTCCACAGGTGGTGGAGCGAGAGAGAGAGAGCGAGAACTGAAGGAAAGCGGTGGTCTTGTGGTCCGAATCATCAGTTCATCTGCGTGCTTCGCGTGTCATTCCCGGTCGTGTGGTTAGAGGAATCATATCTGGGTCGTGTGTCTCTCTGGTCACCAAAATCCATTAGAAGTCCTTCCAGGTCTGAGAAATGTGTATCTTGAGTTATTTGGTGCTGCAGAGGTTGAACTCAAAAATAGACGCTGAAATAGATTTCTGAGGTTGAGAGGAGTTTTGGAAATGAGAACAGATGGAGGCATGTTCGGTTTGAGATTGGAAATGTGATGTGGAGAGATTGGTTGGTCTTGAAAGAGAACATGGGATGGAGGTTAATATCAGGCTCGTGGATGAGAGATCTTGAAGATCTGGATGTAGTCTGATCCGGTCGTGATGCTCTCGTGTTGTTGGGGGGTTTCTAAGGTGTTCTGTTTAGCTTAGGACTCCATGGTGGAGTCAAAATGATGGATAAAGACTTCGAAGGAGCTTTCTTTTGCTCATCCATTTGGCTGAATCTCTGAGAAATTATTATTTTATTAGTTTTGATTTTGGTGTGACATTTGAGCTATTTTGGGTAGACTGGCCCTCCAATACAATGCCATTCAAAGATTGAATAAATAATCTGGGATGTAAAATCTGATTTAAAAGAAAATGCTTTTGGATGTGTTTGTTTTGTATCATTGATTTTAGTTTTTGATATGAAATATGTGCTATTTTGTGGAGATTCTCCCACATTAATGCAAAGGAGCTGAAATTCTGAGATTCAAAATCGAACAAATATGTTTTGGATTAGTTTAATAACGTAA
>QVTF01018746.1:70000-72500 GCA_003573665.1 Oxygymnocypris stewartii
AGCTGGTTGCCTTTTTACAGTTACAGTGTAAAGTTCAGCGGCGATATCAGTTTAATGCTTGCAGAGTCGAATCGTGCAGCATCTGTCACTAAAATCACCCTCAATCATCTGCACAGCGTGATTAGTAATTATATAAATCATTAGATTTTCATAATCAAAGGTTTGTTTTGAATGAACTCAGTAAACATGTATTAGCCTGTCACCATTACTCAATTCAAGATTCAATTCAAGATGATTTGTGTAGCGATGTTAACGATACAATCGTTGCAAAGCAGCTTCACAGGAAATTATGTTTCTGCAATAGATTTATATACTGCGGAAACTTAATATATTTAACTTATGGCAAAATGTGGTTAATTCTGTATACTGTCTGAGGGGTTGAAATCATCTCTTCTCAGGTGTTCGGTCATCTCAGATCATTTAAGGGTTGGATTCAGACTGAAGCTTGTGTAATTATGGGATGTTAATCCAGAAACAGAGAAACAAATAGAGAGATAATTGGCGTAGCTGTTGTTCCATGCAAGCAAAAATTATCAGTTCAACCCAAGCTAAAGCATAATGATGTGTGTTTGATCAGATATACGTGCAGTACAAGATTGTGAGATGCATTATATGAATGCTTGGCTAAAGAGATGTGATTTAAACAGAGAGAGTGTGTCTGAACCGTGTCTGAACGTTATCAGGAAGACTATTCCAGAGTTTGGGAGTCAAATCTGAACAAGTTCATTATTAAGCTGTATTCTAGTTGTGTAGTGGATTTTAGTCTGTGGTAATGTGACTTGGTAATGTCACATCTCTCTCTCTCTGTCTCTCTGTGTGTGTATTATTCAGAGCGAATGCAACAGCCCGAGGAACGTTATTAATGTCAGCTCTGAAATGGATGCCGTGCTTGTGTGTTCAAAAGCTCATGTTTTTTTAAAGAAAGCAAATATATGGGTTGATATCAGTGACTGAGGCCGATGGCGTTTGGTTTGTGTAGGTAGATATTTTCTTGGGTGACGTCTAGACCAGTCTTTAATAATGTTTGTAAATGAGGCTTTCACTGTGTGTGATGCAGCAGATTTGAGCTTTATTAAAGATGAGATCTCACTGAATAACATTCATGTAAATGCAGCGGCTCAGCTGATGGGTTTGTTATTAAATGACTCTCTGGGATACTTGATTCTGATTGGTCAGATTCATCAAGTTTATTTGTATATGCAAATCATTGCAAAGCACCTTTTAATTAAAGTTTCTAAATCATATTTATTAATAGCTTATTATCAGCTGTGACTATCTCAAGTTGATGTGCATATGACTGAAATCAAGCATGTATTTGATGTCATGTAAAAGAGAAAGAGTACAGTCAAATATTTTTGAATTATCAATTGAATAAAATAAGTAATTATGTTACGTGGTCATATTGTGTGTTTTGTGCATGTATGTAGTTATTCATTCGATTGTTTGTTTATTAATTGTGCATGAAACAGTATTAAAAGCATGTATTAATTTTTCAATAAACAGTTACTTTTAAGTAAATAAGTAAATAAATTAAATTAAAGAATGTTTTTTTCATTCATTTCTTTAACCATGTATGATCATCAAAATCATACCTAAAGAAATTTATTAATTTATTAATTTATATCAATGAATAAATTCTTGTTACTTTAACTTAATCAAATAAATAAATAAAATGATTTATTAATTAAAGTAACCGTGCATGAACATCAAAACAATATAAAAATTATGTATTAATTTATTTTAATTTATTTATAAATAAATTACTGTTACTTTTAGTGAACATGTACATATAAAATAAATATAAATTAATTAATGAATAGAATTATCATTTTTTCTTTATTCAAGTAGACGTGTGAACAATACTAAAATACATTACTATATTAATTAATTTCAGGAAATAAAACTAAGTCATTAAGTAACAACTTATCATTATTTATTCATTTATTTATTAAAAACAAATGAATAAATCAATCTAATAATTAACTAATACATTTAAGAGTATTTATTTATTCATGTAAGTGTGTATGAACATCAAACATTACTAAACTAAATAATGAATAAGTGGATAGGTTTCAGTAAATGAATGATTTAATAAATACACACATTCATAAATATGATCTGACTGGCAAACATTGAGATGGTTTCAGTTGCATCTCTTGGTGTGGTGTGTTTATATCTGTGCGTGTGTGTTGTTCTCCGCAGGGGGTCGGGATGGACCCTCTGGCGCTGCCGTCTGATCCCAAACTGGCCAAAGAGAAGAAGAAGAGCTCGATGAGCGGCCTGTCGGAGGAGGAGGAGGAGATGTCCATCAGGATAGGTAGAGCCGGAGGTCACTCAGGCAAGCTCTTCTTCACACCCCACAGTGTGCTCTCCAGATCTGCACTGATGCTCTCTTCTGTCACGGACAGGATCTTACGTCTCCTTCAGTCTTGAAACCTAGTGAACAAGTTCAGGCATTACTGGCACTTGTGATGTATCTTTACACACTCTATACGTTTGA
>QVTF01018746.1:77500-102360 GCA_003573665.1 Oxygymnocypris stewartii
CTTACTGTAGCTGTTAAAAAACTGAATCTGACAGCAAACCAGCAGCCCATAACCAAAGCGCCATTCCTCAATCCAAATGTGAAGAATGTGTTTACATGCAGCTGAAATATTAAAGGCACAGCAGCACAAAACAGTCGGTTTGCTTCTAATGGTCAGTGAAATGGATTATAGAAAACTAAATTGCATCTGATTTGATGCAAAACAATTATTTAAGCTCTTCACGCTATCTGTGTTTGCATCTCCTCTCGCTTTCCTTTCTCTGCATGAGTTTTTATAATGTGGAGTATTTGCTGTTTATTCTCCTGGAAGGAGGCGGCGCTCATCAGCCGAGCTTTTGCCAGGGAACACAGCAGGCCTCCATAGACGGGTATTATCACTCATTCTCTCCTCCATCACGGAGGTTTCAGCAGCAGAATCTGAGCAGCGCGCGCTGAGCCCGTCCGAACATCGCTGCATCTTTCACATTACAGCAGCAGCAGGGCTTCGGCCGGCGCGGCACACAATCATCACGAATGCTGCAAGGTGAGACAGAACGAGGCGCAGAGTAGAGCGTGTGCTGCTGGAAGGACCCGGAACACTTTTCCTGTCAAACATAGTGTTAAATAACTCCAGGCATAACCTAAAATCTGATCGGTTGATGAAAACATATATATCCTACTTGCCAAAGTCAAGCAGCTTTTAGTTCAGTGTGTTGCAGGAAGAAGTATTGCTCTGGCAGTTTGAGCTATTTTGCTTTTTATAACTCGTTGTTTCAGACTAGTGGAAAAAATTATAATGAAAAATTAAGTATTTTTCTGCACTTTATCAGTTAAATTTAAATCAGAATACTTGTCTTTTAAAGGCATTTTTCTCAAAATGAGTCAAAAAATCTCTTTCATCTGCACTTAGTCCAAACTTTACTGTTTTTCAGAGGGGGGGAGGGGGGGGGGGGGGTTGTTCATATATAAATGGACTATTTTAAACTATTTTTCGGAACATCTAAAAACATTGAAATTATTATTATTATTTTTTTCTGACTTTTGACAGAATTTTCTGATTTATGGAATGAAAAATAGAGAAATCGATAAAAATATTTAACTCTAATAAATCATATTTATAATAAAACTATTTTAAACCTGTCTTTATCCAATGATCTGGAAATGGATGCATATTTAACTAGATAAAACCTGATTTTCATATTCACAACATAACATTTCCAGTACTACAAACTGTAATTCTTAATGAAATAAATTAAATATCTATCTAAGTTATGTTTTAACCATATTCACTGGTGGTGTCTTCATAGAGTCGTAATAACAGTTATTCAGAATATTATTGCTAAACTCTATAGTTACTATCTCTATTCTGTTAACACTGTAGATGCATACTTGAACTGTTTGTTATGCTGCTCAGTCATTTAATAATTAATTCTCCTTCATGTCCTTCACATTATGTTAAAATATGTGCGCTCTAAACCAGTCCTGAATGCCTCACAGATCGTGTGAGCCGGTGAGAGACTTCTGCTTGCTTGTTTTAGTGATTTATTCAAATTTCCTTTCTCTGAATGTGTGCTTGACATTTCACGGCTGATATCTTGTTTACATGTTGCTGAATGCCCCAAACAAACGCCAGTATTTTGACACTAACCTGGAAAACATTCAACACAGACTCGTGGCTTTTTGGAAAATGCAAAACTACAAAACTGTATTCATTTTCACACAAATTATGATTACAGCGGTGGATTATAGATGAAGGACGACTTCATTTCATGCGTTCTTGCTCATTACTATGCTATGAGCACTTACTGTAGTGCATGATTTGTAAACAAATACATTTTTATTTTTACGTCACATCACCAGCTCCGTATGCTTGTCTTTTCTGATATAGTAAACTTGCTCGGTGCAGCATTGCTCTTGTGATGTGAAGCGCTCCGGTGAAACACGAGGAAAGAGTTCAAACACTAGTAGAAGTAAGATAAAATGACTTGGTTGCTTCAGTAAATGTGCTTTTATCTCACGTTTGCCTTTGTTAACACTGGTGGGTAGGTTTAGTGTTGATTCTAAATCCTTCATGAAGAATATCACAACCTCTTTCCTTTCTTGTATTAGCAGTTTAACCATGTCGTCATAGATTTAACACTTGAGTTGATGCCGAGCTTTAAGGAAAATGAGCTTTTGAGCTTCTTTATTCTGATGAAATTTGCTCAGGAAGTTAATATTTGGCCCTTTGAAATCCTTTTCAAGGATTAACGTAAGGATAACACGTGGTCCCTTTGAAATCCTCTTTGTTTTCTAAACAAGTGTTGGACCAGAAGTGTATCGATGTGAATGGCGTGTGTGAATGTGATGGCCATAGCAGTGTTTCCTCCCCCACAGGAGGTGATTCAGGTGCTTGAGGACAGAGCTGGCCTCAGATGATGAGCTTTATTTGTCACATACACAATTATACAGAGTATAATGAGGAGTGAAATGTGTTCTCTGCATTTAACCCATCCAAGTGGAGCAGTGGGCAGCCGACACTGCGGCGCTCGGGGAGCAGTCGGGGGTTCGGTGCCTTGCTCGAGGGTCTCACCTCAGTCGTGGACACTTCCTGCCAGAGCCGGGATTCGAACCCACAACCTTGGGTTACCTCGGGTCCAACGCTCTATCCATTAGGCCACGACTGCCCCCCACCAGACAGCCTGATAGACAGCCGAGCTTGTGTCGCTGACGGAGAGCACCTGTTACAGCTCTACAGAATGTGATTCTGTGTCTGTGGCCCTTTCACAGAGATTACAGGAAACCAGTCCAATCATATTTATCATGTTTTTAATTAAACCGAGGGATCTTGAGATGCCAGATCTTGAGTAGTCAGTCAGTGCAATTATTGAGGTATTATGATTCTCTTATCATAAGCTCCTGAAGATGAGAGATGAATTCCCAGTGATGCATGTTATCAAAACTGAGTGGATGTGGTTATTTGTGTACAATTACCAAATACCACAAAATATATATACAAAATTTTAATTGATTTTGATTTGTATATTCTGTTATCATTTTAATTTTAACAAATATCACAACGATTTTCTTTTATAGGCGTATATATGAGATATTTATCCGTATTATCATAGTATCATTGATATTTTTATATTAATTGTTAATATTCAGGAATTAGATTTTTATGTTCTGTTATAATTTTAATTTAAAAGTTTTAGTAATTTTGGTGTTTGTTTAGTGTTAGTTTTTATTTCAATTTAATTTGTGTTATTATAGTTAACTATGTTAATAATAATAATAAATGTGTGAAATAGAATAATTTGAATAGTAAATTAGAAAAAAATAACATTAATGTAATAAAAATAATTGAAATATTTTTCTTCTGATACCGAAACTTTAAAGACCTATATTGCTAATATTGATACCAGTAATGCTTTTTATCATTAATGTATTATTTATTAAATGTTTATTATCTCCTCAACCACCACCAGTGTGCAGCATCCACTTGGATGAAGATGGAAAAGATAGAAATGCGAGTGAAGTAACACGTATTATTTGACATCTAACCGCTCTAGCTGTGTTTTTCCGCTCGTGAAGGTCAGGGCTTTGTGTTTGTGAGTGTCTTCGTGCCTGTGGACTTGCGCTGGGGAAGTGTATACTGCAGTCAATGACTCGTGACTGTTTTCTGACCAGACGCTACATGATAAAGCATCGCGTGTCTATAGCTGTGCCTCGTTCACTCTGGCAGCTGGAGGTTACTTGCTTGTTGGTGGGCTGTGGAACTGGCCATAGCTTTTGAAAATCAAACAAAACAGGTTGTTCTGTGTGGACAAGAAGTTTATTGCTGCTAGAAATGAACCGAGCAAAGCATTTGTATGCACATTTGTGAAATGCATGATGCGTCATATGATATATTACTCATTTACATATAATAAATGCCATTAAATTAGTTTTGCATTGGCTTTCCAATTAAGTTTTTCATTAATTTGACTATTTATTTGTTTGTTTGTTTTAGTTGAATTTTCAGATTTTGTATGTTTAAGGTTGGTGAACAGTGTTATTTATTTATTTATTTACTTTAGTTTAGTGCTATTGATAACTAATGGCATTTGTTCACGTTTAATACAGGCAAGTTTTAAATGTTCAAAAAACTCAAATTAATTTGTGTAAGTCTCTTCTGCTCATTTATTTGATACACAAAAATACACAAAAATTGTGAAATATTATTATAATTTAAAATTATGTGAATTTCTGATAAAATGCTATTTATTTCTGTGATGCGCAGCATCATTACTCCAGTCTTCAGTGTCACATGATCTTCAGAAATCATAATAATATGCTGATTTATGATCAAGAAACATTTCTGATTATTATCAATGTCGTTCAGTTTTTCTGAACAACATATTTGTGGAAACTATGATACACTATAATTTAAAAAGTATATTTTTGTTTGCTGTTATTGCTGGTTGATGCAGGAAGGTTGTAAATGTTTCAAACTTTATAATATACCGTGCATTCAAAATTCAAATTAATTTGTGGCATTTTTATATGAGTATTTTGGAGTCATGAAATGTGTTTTAGTTTAGTTGAGTTAAATGACTAAATAGCCTCTGGCTGGATGCTCATAGTGCACTTTTCAATGCAATGCAACTTAGATTGAAATCGATTGAGTTGAGGTTGTTTAGTCGACGTGCGCATCACCTCGACAGACAGAAATAAAGGGCAGCGTGTTCTTTCAGAATGACAGCAGGTCTGATGATGAATACATGTGCAATGTTTCTGATCACATAGACGGCAGATGAGGTGAGCCGAGGTTAAAACTGCTGCATTATGGAGCGCATATGTTGCTGATTCTGTGAATATGCACGCTTAGACTGCTACCGTGACACATGATGAATATACAGTATGAATGTAAGCCTGATTATGCAAGCTGTGTGTTGGCTTGGGTTCGACTGCGACTGCTGGTCGAGCGTTTCTATGGTGACGTGTGGCTGTGCCTGATAGGGGAATAAGATGGAAATTATCGATGTCCACAAACCTGCTGTGCTATGATTACCGCTATTTGGGCCTGGACGGCTTTTTCATTTTAGAAGGTTGCATTTCTGATTTTAAGCATTCTGTCTGACAAAGGGTTTCTTTAAGTGCTGATAAATTGTATTGAGCTATCTTTAGATAAGTAAATACAAATAATAATAATAACATGCTATTGTTCTGAACCTATGACCGGATTAATCTAAATGATTTCTACTCTGTCATCAAGGTTATGGTGTTGTATATTAGCATTCAAAAGTCAACAGTATGACTACTTTTTTTAATTAACAGAAGTTACATCAAATGCAAAAATGTTATGTCTTTAGTATGTGATATGGGGGATATTATGTTTGACAATTCTTGTCAAATATGAAAACAGTGCTTTTTTAATGATGATGGTTTTTCAAATGATTTCTCTTTTATATTTAAATCAACACATCTAAACTGGCAGTGTCACGATACGCAGCTGATGCAGGAACACGCAGGAGTCGAGGAAACGTCTTTAATCAAGGAGCTCAGGAGATAATACACAATGGGAGAAGCACATTCACACATGTAGCAACAAGTAGACCACGACAAACAAGAACCGAAAGGACAGGGGCTTTTAAAGACAGGATAACGAGAGACGAAAGGACAGGGGCATTTCACATCAACAATCACACAAGGGAGAAACTGTGTCACAGAATACACGGGGAGCAAAAACATAACAAAAAATCCTGGGTGTGACATTACTCCCCCCTTCCAGAAGGCACGTCCCACGCCATAACAATACCCCCAGGGAGGGGGGAGCGGGCAGACAGGGTCCAGGGAGGCGATGAAGGAAGGAGGAACCAGGCAGGAGACAGGAGGGAGCTGGAACAGGAGGACCCTGGCGGGATCCAGGCCACAGCCATAACGGTGGCCCACGGTGGAGCCGACGGAGGGAGGAGTCATGGAGGATGAATGGCCGCCGACTCCAGGGGGCTGACCAACGGTGGCGGAGCAGGTGGTGGAGGAGCCCGAGGCAGAGAGCCAAAGAGCAAGGGCGACGGGAAGGATCCGGAGGGCCAAGGTGGAGCAGATGGTGCCGGTGACGGAGGCGGAGGCAGGGATCCAGAACGCTGTGGTGGAGCCCGAGCGACAGAGAACTGAGGACGAGCCGAGGGGATGAAGGAGTCTGACGGAGCCAGAGGGACAAAGGGACGAGGCGCAGCCGGAGGAGTGGAGTCCCGAGGCGCAGGATGGTCGACGCCAGACCAAGGTGGAGCTGGAGGGATGAGGGAGCCTGGCGGAGCAAGTGGACAGATGGGCCACGGTGGAGAGGAAGGAGCTAGGAGCCATGGTGGAGCCGGCAGGTCAATGGGCCGAGGTGGAGTCCGAGCCTTGGCGGTTGTAGGCGGAGTCGAGGAAAACTCCGGCCACGGCGACGCTGGAGGATGGCAGTCTCGTGGATCTTGCACCGCATTAATAGTGAGCTGAGGGTGAGCAGAGGGGCTGCCAGACGACAGCAGTGGAGGAAGCAGGAGCGAGTGGGAGGGCTGGCATTTGTGAGCCTCCAGGCTTCCAGGGCTGAACTCCGGAACAGGAGCCGAAACTGGAGGTGCGGGCTCTGGAGGACGCTTTCAGGGAGCGGGCACTGGAGCCCTCCGTGGGTTAAACTCAGGAACTGAAGCCCTTCCTGGGCTTAACTGGGGATCAGGAGCCCTCTCTCCCTTGCTGTGGCACGGTCCACACGCCATACTCAGCTCAGCCGCGGTGCAGGGGGCGTAGCTCCACACCGTCCACGGCTTTCTCCCACGCGGCAGTCATTGCTGCTGGCTCACACACCTTAACTGACGTCATCAGTGGCTCTGGCTCCGCTGCAATCCTCAGCACTGTCGCTCCGTGCGGCGATGGCTCGTCGGTCGCGGCGGGCTCCGGCTCTCCATCAGCGTGGGCTTGGACATGCGCTCCGTATAGCAGAGAGATGGTGGGCTGGGCACTGGGTCCATGGAATACATCAGGAAACAAACAAAAAAAACACTCGGAAAACTAAAACGGAGGGTACACACAGCGGTAACTGTGTTGGTGGGGTCTTCGTTGGTATAGTGTTCCTGTGGCTCAGTGGTAGAACATTGCGTTTGCAGTCAAATGATTGTGGGTTCGATTCCCAGGGAACACACATACTGAAAAATTTATAGCCTGAATGCACTGTCAGTTGCTTTGGATAAAAGCATCTACTAAATGCATAAATGTAAATGTCACGATACGTATTTCCACATATTATTAATTAATTAATCATTAACTACAGTAACTGTCACATGAAGCAAAACATTTTCATGTTTTAACTTTTAACATTATATAATGTAATGGACATGTATTAACTATAATATTTAAATAATTGTAATATTTCAGTTATTTTACACACTATGGGCATATCATATATTTAAATGTATTTAATATTAAAAAAATATATATTTAAACATTTTATACATTTATTTATACATAATTTATCATAACTATTACATTATAATAGTTAAGTTGTTTAATTATATTTAATAATATAATGTTATATTTTGATCTCAAATTACCATGTTAAAGCTTGCTGAACACTTCAAACACTCAAGTCGACACATGGTGCTTCATTCATCATGATCCAGGTATGACAGAGATGGATGCTCTGCACAGATGTGTGGATGAGCTCCTCTGTACTCAATCAAACACACTTGTGATGACATTTGTGAGGAGAATGATGGACGATCTGTCTCTGGAGGTCTTGAGATCATCTCTGGCTGTGTGTACGGTTTTCTATCTGTACATATATATCCAGAGCCGGTCCTCCCTATACGCAGAATACGAAGCAGCGTAGGGCCCCGAACCACCAGGGGCCCCCTTGCTCTCAAAGATGTTTTAATTTGAGTTAGGGCTGCAACTAATGATTATTTTGATAATCGATTAGTTTGCCGATTATTCTCTCGATTAATCGGATTAAATACAATTATTTTATTTTATTGACAAAATACACAATATTCCACATTCTGATCAATGTCCTTCAAACAAACTGAATGCTATGAAAACATACAGTGCTTAATTTATTAAACCACTTGTCATAAAGAGAAAACTAATATTTCAGGAATCTGTCAAAAAAAAGTTTACATCTAAACATTTTATTGTCATTTATTGAGCAAATTACAAACAGAAGCAACTAATTAGTATTTATAATAACAAAAATGGCCTCATTACAGCTTGCATTCTTGCTTGCATTGTTTATGTACTTTTTGACTGCGTATCTGAAAAAAAAACACTATAAAGTGTTCTGACTTTTAAACCTTTAATGCTTGCATTAATTCGTGACATTAATAGATAAGGATATGACCGTAAACTGAAAGTTTTTGCACTGAGGACGCACACGCATGTGTCACAGCGCCTGACAGGGCAAGCCTTTACACTAATGCATTAACTTAAAGCTCAAAATAAAGAATGATCATGTTATGGTCAGCTTGGATCACGTACTTCTCCCGCGGCATCTCATTCTGTTTCCTCCACTATTTTTAGATGCATTTTGTCGATAGAAATGCGTTATTCAGTGTAATTTGAGCAACCGGCTGAAGCTGGACGTGCACTGTGAGCGGACCCGACTAATCGATAATGAGAATCATTGTGGATGATTTTTCATAATCGATTTTATCGATTAGTTGTTGCAGCCCTAATTTGAGTTTCGTTTTGAATTTGGCAAGCAGCTATGAAAACATGAAGTCTCTTGCTCGAGATGAAAAAAAACGAGAAGAGACACTGTTTCTTGAGCGCTATACGCGAGCGTGTTTCAGGGCGGAGTGATACGCGGACAAATGCGTTTCATTAATTCGTTCTTAACCACTTGAAATATAATCTTTATATATGTATATAATCTTTATATATGTATATACGTGACATGCTTGTAATGTCTGCATTTGAATGCTTGGATCATGGACTCACAGACAAAAGCTTATAACCACTGTAAATATTCACTGTAGCAAAAGTTGCGTTACAGTCATGTATCGTGGAGTATTGAGTTAATTCTGCACCCGCTTCATTTCTATACATCTCCTATATTTAATGAAGGACTTGAGGCAGATTATAAGGAAGGACTGTGTGTGTTGAAGCAGAAGTGTATGTGATTAGATTGGCATTAACAGTGACCCTAAATTGGGTTGAAATGCCCCGGCGGGTCAGAGCCGGCCAGTAGAGGGTGCTGATGTCTCCTGGGTAAAATCATTTTGCACTGAATCAAACTTTATTGTGTTTGGCAGGATCAGTGTGTTATATCTGTAAGTGCATATCAGTCAAACTCATGTCATTTATTCTGTCAAACACAAAAGGAGAAGTTGGGCTGAATCTCATTCAAATGAATTAGACGTCGCTGTAATGCTTAAAAAAAAGACACAACAGCCATATAAGTATGTAAATAAATGTAAATGCTTTAAAGCTGCCATACAATAAGTTTGGGGTATTTGTTTAAGTAATACTTTTATTAATCAAGGGTGCATTAAATGGATCAAAAGTGACAGTAAAGACATTTATAATGTTCCAAAAGATTGTTACATTAAATACTTTTCTGTTGAACTTTCTATTCATCTGTGAATCCTGAAAAATACAATTGATCACAGTTTCCACAAAAATATTTTTGTTAATGTTTTCAACATTGATAATAATCAGAAATCTTTCTTGAGCATCAAATCAGTATATTATTATGATTTCTGAAGATCACGTGACACTGAAGACTGGAGTAATGATGCTGAAAATACAGCTGCACATCACAACAATCAATTATATTTTAACATATATTTACATAGAAAACAGCTGTTTTGAATCATAATAATATTTCACAATTTATACTGTAGTTTTGCTTAAATGCAAGTGAACACAAGAGACTTCTTTCAAAAACATTATCAAAATCTTGTCAACCTCAAACTTTTAAAAGTTCAGTATACTTCGGTTATCACAAAGTTATTAAAATGTCACATGCGTGTCTCTGTCTTCATGCCACATATTGTGCAAGTGTCATTTATTTAGAAAATGTCTTCAGCCTGATTGCAGCAGACAGGTTTGAGCCTCCTGGTGTCAAGCCGAGCGAATGCAAATCAGTCGCGGATATGGGATGTAGCTGCAGAACACACATTAGCATATTGTCACGAAAACCAGCAAACAAGCAGTAATCAACAGAAAAACCAGATGCCCGTGGAGACACAAATAACACCACTGACTCGCTGGTCTGACCGGAGTAATAATATGTTTGAGCTGAAGTTATGTTTTTTATTTTTTGGTTCATGATGTTTAAGTGATGTGGACAGTATCAGGCCTGTTTTTACACGGATTCACTGGATGCTTATTAAGCTGTGATGTTATGACTCAGTATCTTTAGATAACTTGTGTGTGTGTGTGTGTGTGTGTGTGTGTGTGTGTGTGTGTGTGTGTGTGTGTGTGTGTGAGACATGTGGCGTGTGTGTGTGTGTGTGTGTGTGACATGTAACGTGTGTGTGTGTTTCTGTGTGTGTGTGTGTGTGTGTGTGTGTGTGTGAGTGTGTGTGTGAGTGTGTGAGTGTGATGTGTGTGTGTGACGTGTGTGTGTGTGTGTGTGTGTGACGTGTGTGTGTGTGTATGTGTGACGTGTGCGCGTGTGTGACGTGTGTGCGTTTGTGACATGTGACATGTGACGTGACGTGTGTGCGTGTGTGTGTTTGTGACGTGTGTGCGTGTGTGTGTGACATGTGACGTGTGTGAGTGTGTGTGACATGTGACGTGTGTGTGTGTTTCTGTGTGTGTGTGTGTGTGTGTGACATGTGACGTGTGACGTGTTTGTGTGTGTGTGTGTGTGTGTGTGTGTGTGAGTGTGTGTGACATGTGACGTGTGTGTGTGTGTGTGTGAGACATGTGACGTGTGTGTGTGTGTGTGTGACATGTGACGTGTGTGTGTGTGTTTCTGTGTGTGTGTGTGTGTGTGTGACGTGTGAGTGTGAGACATGTGACGTGTGTGTGTGTGTGTGTGTGTGTGTGTCACTGACAGAGACAGCAAAGTGCTTTATTTTCCTGAGTGTATTCTGCTTGGTACAATCCATGAAACAACTAATTCTTGCTAAGGCGAGCTGCGGATATGAATGATATCTCAATTTGCACAGCTTGTGAAGGGTACGCTATTACTTTTCTAAACTATTTTCGCCTGGCAGATGATAAAACAAGTGAAGAAGATGAAAAGCACTTACATTAAGAGAAGTGCAGAGTCCTATCTAGACATCAGAGGTTTGGGTGTTAGCTTGAGTTAAGAAGAAATCACTCAGACAAACACTTACAACAACATCCTAGCATCATTGTGATGAGGTTTGCATGGGAGGAAAAAATAGGATTTCATTGCAACATCCAAGCAGCAATTTTTGACTATTTGGTATAATATTTTATAACCTTTAGAGATATTGTGGCTACCAACCTGAAAGATGTACATCAAACTATTGGCACTTTCATCTCCGGCATCATCGAAGAATCTGCACTTCATTCAGCTGTCTGTGTGAATATCTTCTCTGTCGCTCTTACAGTTAAGATGTGAAAAACAATGCATCCAGATGTGCTACATTACTGTTCTTTTATTTGCCTCTGTTAATGATAATGAGTCTGCATCTCATTAATTAAAGGAGGGTTTAATTAGTAAGGCTAAAACTGCACCTGCAATATTTCCTAAAATCAATGAATTCTTAATCATTTTTAATAATTCTCATTGTATATTCATTAAATGCAAATGGATGGTTTCTTTTGCTCCTGTTAGCCGTGGTTTACAGTGAATGTATAACAGCTAAAGGCCGTTGTTAGGCACGACGCAAAGTGTTTTTGACGCAAACATTTATTACAGTTGAATTATGACATAAAATGCCACCAAATGTGCCACATTTCTATTTATTTTATTACTTATATATACTTTTTTATTAATGACATTTATTTGTTTTTAAATGTTTTAATTATTTCTATCATTTCTCAATTAATATTCATAAAAGCATATTGCTTCATTTATTTCATTGCATGGCTGTGCAACATTTTTTGAAACACAAACATTTGCTGGCTAGGAAACTTAGATACGGGACTATTAGCTTTCACATGTTCTTCATGTTCATCAACTGAAATGATATTTCATATTCCACATGTGAAAATCCTTCTAGTGATCGACCGAAATTGATTTGTTATAACATATACGATACCAATTATTTGCATGTTTATGTACCCGATAACCGCTATTCATAACCGATATTTATTTACTGTTATAAAGTAGATAAATAACAAGTGAAGCTTTGGTTTTCCTCCTTTCAGTCATCTTAACAACAACAACTGTTGAAAATTAACATTCTTTCATGTAAAATTTAATCTTCAGATTACAACAATAAAACATTTTATTCATAAAAAGCATCATCAGCAACACTGATATTAACAATAAGCAAAATAATGTCTAATGTATTCAAATGGAGAAAATAAAGGACAGAAGTCATATCAGCTTCATTTTAAACAGTTTTAGGTTTAAACGCTGTTTAATAGACTAAAGAGTGAAGAATAATTCACTGAATAATATTCTCTGGAATATTGAAATAAGCTATAACAAACAAAACATCGTATTTTATTGCATTTCTTAACTGTTTTATCAGAATTATTAAAATGTTTTTGTCTAAATTCTGAAAATATGCTGACAGCGGTTTATCTATTTACACAAAATGCGATCGCTTGCGGAGATAATAAATCATGAATTTCGATAGAGATGTATTTATTTAGAGGTTTATTGGTGAAATAATGGTTCTATAGTAAATGTTAATATAGTTTAGTGTGTTTCAAACGAGTGAATCTTGTTAAGTTACATGTGGTGGCCGTGCTGGAGCTTCTCCTGAGTGAACAGTGTGTGTGTGTGTGTGTGTGTGTGTGTTTCTCCTGAGTGAACAGTGTGAGTGTGTGTGTGTGTGTGTGTGTGTGTGCGCGTGTGTGCGCCCACTGCTCCAGGTGTGTGTGTGTGTGTGTGTGTGTGTTTCTCCTGAGTGAACAGTGTGTGTGTGTGTGTGTGTGTGCGCCCACTGCTCCAGGTGTGTGTGTGTGTGTGTGTTTCTCCTGAGTGAACAGTGTGTGTGTGTGTGTGTGTG
The DNA here is from genome assembly GCA_003573665.1 of Oxygymnocypris stewartii. NCBI lineage: Eukaryota > Metazoa > Chordata > Actinopteri > Cypriniformes > Cyprinidae > Oxygymnocypris > Oxygymnocypris stewartii. The sequence continues at coordinate 90,585 of QVTF01018746.1, forward strand.
TTTTTCTCCTGAGTGAAACAGTGTGTGTGTGTGTGTGTGTGTTTCTCCTGAGTGAACAGGTGTGTGTGTGTGTGTTTCTCCTGAGTGAACAGGTGTGTGTGTGTGTGTTTCTCCTGAGTGAACAGGTGTGTGTGTGTGTGTTTCTCCTGAGTGAACAGCAATATGAAAGCGGCTTCACGAGACTAAGATGAGCACATACAACAGAGAGAGAATTCAATTCAGCGCTTTTATTTCCAACATGCGCTCATTCACGGCTGCATATGATTTCATTCAGGCACGGTTACGTCTTTATTGGGAAAGTGTGACGGCTTATCTTACGTGACTCCGTGAGTTCGTCTCTATTTCTTAGAGCCAAGCTGCATAAACTGCACATCAGGCTTTTATTTAATACATCCAATTTGTGCATTAATGGCTGTTATGTTAAATAAAGTTCACTAACTACAGCATATCAAGTACCTGTGCACGCGCCGTCGTTGTTGCGGTCTCGTCTCCCCTCAGACGCGCTGCAATGACGATCCTGCGCGCAATTCTCAAAACAACCACAAGATGGTGGCATTTATCGGTGAATCCGATATTACAAAAACCGATATCCGATTTTGATAAAATGCTTAAATATCTGGAAAAATATCGGGAAACCGATATATCGGTCGATCTCTAGTCTTTTCCTGCATGTGCTGCGGCGATCTCTCGTAGTCTTTCAGCCCCAGTGATCTGCATCGATTGTCTTTCCACACGTGTTTTAGCGAGGACAATTGAGGGTCTCATTCTCTTCTAGTCTCTAACTCTCACCGGATGCACTCAGAATTGTGCTCTAAAGTGACGGGTAATTATCGGTGTGAGTTTCAAATGCACTCTGTATATCGTTTTCTAAGTAGCGATTCAAGGAAATAATTGATTTGGCGATTAGAGTTGAAAGCTGTGATAAATACAGTGTGAGATTTGAGAGATGAATGCTCTGGCCGGCTTTGAAAAGAGCCGTTTGTTTCGTTCTGTTATGTTCTGCTGATTATATATTGATTGTGGGAAAACGAGTGCACTACAGTAATGAGGTGGATTTATTGGCCGGATTGAACTCGGTGTTGTAAGTCATTTTCTGAGACTAAACTACTGATTGGTTAATAGTGTATTTGATTTGGTGCTTATCATGAACAAGGTACACAAACTGGAACACAAGAACAACAGTATTTATTTCATTTTATTTCAATATCGACAGTTATTATATTAATTCAGTCAACATTGAGCTTTATAATTCCTCTATTGTCTACTGTAGAAAAAGAGCTTGTTTCATAATTAAGCATGTTACAATACTGTTAAAAAGAATAATTGACAATATAAGTGTGCATATTATAATTTAAATGTAATATTTTTTATAATATATAAATGTTATACATATAATATATCAAGGCTTAAGTCTAGGTCTGAGCTGTTTAAACTGAAATAAACTCTGATGGATCTTAAAATATATCGATGCCTTTGATTTGTCTCAAGAGGGACACTAGTAATGTTTTTTCTAATGCGCTTTATATTATAAAATAAAACACTTAAATATCATAATTGAATTATGGCCTGATCCTGGTTTAGTATAATCGCAATAGTTCACATTTTATTGAATTATTGCAGTTGCTAATATTGGCTACATAAAAATGAAATATGAATGAAAATTCAGAAGTGATAAGTCCTGATATCTTTATAAAAAATACAGGTTATAATTATAAAAGAGTCTATATATATATATATATATATATATAAATCACAATACACAATATAGCTCCGTGACAGGTATACAATATCCATGTCTTCATAATTGATGATTTTGCAATAATAACCACTGCTGTTTTTCTGTTTATAACTGTTGCTTTGAAGCAATCTCTATTGCATAACACACTATCTGAATTAATGTGACGTAGTGAAAGATATAGCTTCAGAAAATGTTGGCGGTTAACCTCGAGGTCACATTTTATGAGCCGTTTTAACGTCTTTTCATTTTCCATCAGGTTTACAGCCCTGTTCACAGCGGGTCTAAACGCATTGAACCCCTGATTTATGTGATTTTGTGACAAGGACTAATGAGATGCTGTTGTATTGATTATTCAGTGCATAATTGAAATGTGCTGCTCTCCAGGTTTGACATGCCGTTTCTGCTCCTCCTTTAGATAAATCGAGAACGGAGAGGTGTACCAGAGACGCAGGGGGTCCCAACACGGGCCACGCGGAGGAGCAGGACGTGAGTCCTAAAGCACAGGAAGTGAGCGGTCAAACAGGAAGCAGCTGGAGGAGAATCGTTCTGCTGATCCTGGCCATCACTATACACAACATTCCCGGTGAGTCTCTCCTCATATATCTCCCTTACTCAAGTCCACGTCTCCTTCTAAAGCACGTCTCTTATAGTAGTGTATGTGTTGTACATGATCGAAGATAAGCGTCCATTATTATTGATCTTAAGAGCAAATTGTTGAATGTAGGTTTTTTTGTGTCGTCAACAACGACTCCACATCACTGTTAGTCATGAGGTCTGTGTGGCCCTAATCCTACGAGAAGGCATTGTTGCATGATTATTCATATCTGCATGTGGACCTTCCCTATGACAGGCGCTTCAAACGGTGATTGATCCCGTACTGAAACACAATTTACATAGGGTATTTGCACACTGCAAAAATACAGGTGTTTCCCTCAGCACGCTGACGAAGCCGACAGACTTTCGATCATTTTAACAGGAGACTTTCTGCATTTATGCATTTATCTGACATCGGTCTGTTCAGTTTCACAAACCACATGATTTATATAGAACACATTTCATAAGACTGTATGTACAGTATAAAAGGGTTTAAATGTTTTTGTATACTACATTTATATATATATATATATATGCATGTGTATGTATATGTATATATTAATTAGGCAACTGAAAATATTTTGAGATGGGGGGTGAAAAAAATAATTAATCAATTAAATGTTCCCAATAAACCAAAAAATTTGAGTTTTTTATGGAATCATGTACCATCAAAATGCATGCAGTAAAGGGATATATATTAAAGTTTTGTGAGCAAAATATGATTTTTGCAATTAGTTAATATTGGCTCTATTAAAATGAAATCTGTATTCAGAAATGAAATGGTCTGAAATCAAACTGACAGATTGTCAGATAATGATGATTTGTAGTCAAGCATCATCTCCGCCGGCGTGCTTTTATGATATTGTAAAGTCTCTTGTCATCTCCTCGTTCTTCTTTGTGTTTGCTCCATGCTGCTTGTATTTTCCTGTAGTTTATCAGCTTCGAGGGCCGCTTCTCTCGGAGTGAGGTGAATATAGATGACAGATAGTCTGTGTTGGCTCATATTGGCACAGTGTGACCCTGCTGTCCTCAATGTGTGTCTCGCGGCTCTTGAAATCAGGCACACTTCTCCCACAAGTCTTGAGTGCTGATGAATGACCTGCAAAGCGACCACCAGCTGCGCTTTCAAGAGTCACAAGATGTGTTCCTCCTTTAATTGCACAGTGACTCTCAGCTTCGTTCTTTTCAGCCAGACTCTTAAATAGACATATTGTCTGTAAAACAAGCATTTCTCAGAAAGGCCAGATCAATAGAGCGCTGTGCTTTAGCAACGGGTTTGAGAGGAAGGTACAGCACAAATGACCTGTTATATAATAATATAATAATAGATGGGGCAACAGAGCAGTGCATTGATTTGAAATCATTATATCAACCACATTTTTCATTACTGGAACAATCTTTAATAACATTCTATACAATTATTATGATATAAATAGACATTACTATTTAAAAGTTTGGAGCAGTACCATTTAGTTTTTTCTTTTCAAATTAAACTTTTATTCTTTAAGCCTGCATTAAATTGATCAAAAGTGACAAAGACATGTAAAATGTTACAACATGATTTATATTTCATATAAATGCTGAAAATTTAACTATTCATCTGTGAATCCTGAAAAATAAACTGTATCACATGTTTCCACAAAAATATTGAGCAGCACGACTGTTTTCAACACTTGATAATAATCAGAAATGTTTCTTGAGCAGTATATTATTAATTATGATTTCTGAAGATCACTGTGACACTGAAGACTGCAGTAAATGATGCTGAAATACAGCTTGCCATCACAGAAATAAATTACAGTCAACATGTATTTACATAGAAAGTAGCTATCTTAAAATTGCAATAATATTTCATAATATTGGCTGTTCTTACAGTATTTTTTTAATCAAACTAATGCAAGCTTGCTGAGTATACAGTACTGTGTATACTCTGAGTATAATCTTACCAACCCCAAACTTTGAACGCAATGTACGTTATTAATATTTCAAAACAAATATGTTAAATTCCATATAATACATTTTATTATTTTATTTTACTTAGTTATTTTTATTTATATTGAGTTTAATGGATATACAATAATTAATTTCAAATTTATGAATTAAATGGGGGTCAAAAACAATTATAAATCAATTTTTCCCCAAAAAGTGACCTACCAACATAACATATTGCTGTTTACCTCCTCATTCTTGCATCATTCTCACCTCTGTACTGTTTATAGCCTTGCCTCTTTGAACCTTAAAGGGACAGTTCACCCAAAAAATGACCAAACCAAGACCGTTCCCTGGACAGCTGCAGAGATTAAAGCGACACTTCACCCAAAAATGACAATTCTGTCATCATTTAGTCACCCTCAAGTAGTTACAAACCTGTATTCATATATTCGTTCTGCTGAACACAAAGGAAGATATTTTGACATTTTTGAAAAGTTGAAAGTTTGGGGCACCATTGACTTCTATAGTAGGAAAGAAATTACTACTAATAATACTAATGACTAGTCAATGATGCCCCAGAACTGCTCTGTTTCCCTCATTCTTCAGAATATCTTCCTCTGTGTCCTGCATACAAAGACACTCATACAGGTTTGTAACCTCTTGAGGGTGACTAAATGATGACAGAATTGTGGCTTTAATCTGTCGAGGGAACGGTCTCGGTCTCTGCACAGATCGGCTCGGTCTCTATAAGATGTGGAGCATTGAGTTAAGTGCACTTGTATTCGCCGCCTCCCGTGACATGATGAAGTCTTGACCTTTGCCTCAGGTCTCTGATGTGTGATCTAAAGTGCCGTTGGACAATTTGATCTTGAAAAGGTCAGTATGAGAGAGGAACAAAGCTTGTGTCCATAATGCACCTTTACTGTGCCTTCATTTGCCTTTAAATGCCTTTCATTTAACAGGAACGATACACCAGGCATCGCCACACACAGACAACCGATGCCGTGAACATATAGGGACATAGAACATAAAGCTATTACGTCAAATCTAAGCAACCAAAGCAATCCTCACGAGGAGTAAATAAACATTTGTATATACAGATAACGATGTGTGTATATGTTGTAGCTAGAGTAAACAATAAGCAATGGCATACTGACATATCTTAGCACATATGTAACGTTGTCACTAGCATAACGTGTATATTATCCTGAATAAGCCTAAGGTACTCAATGCTCACGTCGCTGTAAAGATTTCAGCTTTGTAGAGTAAACTCTGAGCAACTTTAAATCGTCAGGTTTAATCGACTGAAAAGGATGATTGACCCACAGTAGTTCTGCATCTCTGAACTCTACAAGTCCCGCTTGATCTTCATCACTTCAACTGACAGATACATCAGGGGCAGGGCCGTATACACTTAAATACTGTTTCTATAAATGCAAACAATCAAAATTGAACAATTCATATTTGTGAAGAATTAGACGGTGGTTATGGTTTCTGATGCATTACTTTTAAAGTTTTTGTATAATGACATTACAGGCTTAGCAACTAATTGAGAAGCCTGACCCCAAATTATCACACAACAGGTCATATGTGATAACATAGCATGCATAAACATTTGAGCTGCTTTAAGTGATATACATGGTGTTATCATACGGAAACAGTTCACATTTGACTTAATAGTCATAGACATTTCCCTAATCGAGTCTAAACCGAATATATCTTCAGCTTTTGAATGATTTAATTGATTCATCATTTTACCGATTTTATCTTGATCAGCCTGTGAAAGATGAATTTCTTACTACATCACATGATAAACAAGCAGATACACATCTATGAACGAGTCTGAAGACATTATTTGTGCCTGATCCTGATTTCAAGGTTAAAATCACGGCCAGTGACAGAACAACATTTTGCATCAGGCTTTTTTTTCTTCAGGTTTTTTTCAGGTTCGTTTTTTTTTTTTTTAAGTTTAGTTTTTGTTTGTGTGCCAACAAAATGATCAGTTGATCAATTCTTCATTCAAGACCTCAATTCATCTTTTTCCCTTTACAAAAGCTAAAACAGATCTAGTGCAATGGAGATCCATGCTGGGGGGGGGGGGGGGATGGGGGGCCATGCTGTATGGTTAGGATTTCATGCATTTTAAAACCTCCTTTTCTTTAAAGGCAGTTTGACAGTGATCTCTGCAGATATCCTTCACAGCCTCAAAACTGCAGGAAGTATGACTTAGCAGAGCCTGTAAATGAAGCATCATCTGAACAACAGAGTTTCAATGCGCTCTGTCATCAGTCGAGACGGAAGGTCTTGTGTTTGTTCTGGTCCTGTGTCTTTAAATGTCTCTCAAAGCACGATCGAAATCACGTCAGCAGATAAGCAGACTCATTTCGTGTCAGTTTAAAGCTGTGTGTTGCCTGTTAAAAGTTTTATTGATCTGTTGTCAGTGGAACGTTTTCATTGTAGTCCACCGTCTTCATGCAATGTTCCTCTTTGAAAGATGAATCTGAATAGAATTGCATGTGCATTTCTGTCCAACATCCAGGACCGGTGCACAAGAGGGTCTGGAGGACAGTACGTACGTGATATAAAAAAATAGTCTTAACAGCTACTATGGTAAAAAAAAAGAATTGGACAAATATAAAAAGCATAAATTGAAAATGTTGCAGCGCTATTATTCAAGTGTCTATCATTTATCATTCCTGTGGCATTGAGTCTCATCACAATGAATTGGTCAAGTCGTCTGAGTCTACAGCATTTACACAAGAAATGATATAATCATTAAAATCGAGTTAGTAGTGAGTCCTCAGTTAATGGTGAGGCACTTACAATTGAAATAAATCTGGCCAGTCATTTTTAAAATATAAGTATGAGCTCTTAATTGTATTAATTCTTGTGTTTTATAGTTTTGGGCATGGTGCTATTGTGATACAAAAGTAAAAATAAATATAATTGTGCACAGAAATAGTTAGCAAGTTATATTTCCCCCACAATAAAAATCATAACACACTGTAATTTTTCTTTCTTTATTTTACATCTTTATAAGGTTCCATGAATAACCTTTAGCATCTTTCCTTTGGACAAAACGTTCTTTACAGTGGAAAAGGTTTCTTTAGATTAATAACATATTCTTCACACTAGCAGAAAATGGGTATTTGAAGAACTGAAACCAAACATGGTTCTTCTGTGAAAACCCTTTGGAACCATTGTTTTTAATAATGCACATGTATTGTACTTATGTAAATTCACTTCCATTGCAAATGCCTCAATGTAGCCCAAACTGTAGTTTTTGTAAAGTTAAAGTAGGTATTAATATTTGTTATAGTCAATAAGATTGAGCTTATTGCTTATTACCGTATTACCGCCATCATCAGCATTATAACCAGTATCACTCACATACTGTAGTCCATTAATAATCACAAGTGACATCACGGAAGTGTAGTTTGTAATGTAATCTATTGCATTACACATATATGGTAATGTGTTCTGACTACTTTTTGATTACTTTTACATTACTTTTGACATAACTCATTATTCATCATTAATTCAGTGTAATAAACATTGAAAGAACATGATAAATGTAGCGGGTTTGTTAGTTGATGCAATGCAAATAATTACTGATATGTGACCCTGGAGCACAAAACCAGTCTTAAGCAGCTTATATATTTGTAGTAATAGCCAACAAAGACATTGTATTAGTCCAAAAATATTTTATGTCAAAAATCATTAGGATAGTAAGTAATTATCATGCTCCAAGGAGTTATTTTGTAGAATTTTACTATCGTTAATATATCAGAACTTAATTTTTGATTATTTATATGCATTGCTAAGAACTTCATTTGAACAACTTTAAAGATGATTTTCTCAATATTCAGATTTTTAAAGAGTTGTATCTCGGGCAAATATTGTCCGATCATAACAAACCATAAATCAATGGAAAGTTTTTTAGTCAGTTTCATATGATACATAAATCTCAATTTAAAAAAGTGCACCCTTATGACTGGTTTTGTGCTCCATGGTCACAAATAATAAAAAATTGGCGAATTAAGTTACTAATTTTAAAAAGAGAAGCAATCACTTGAAAAGTAAAAATATAAATATATTTACATTTTATGGGAGAATAAATTATTTGTGCAAATCAATAAATTATGAATAATATGTAACCTGTAAAAAAGTTTCGAATTGTAATATGATCTAATTAGAAGGACTTGTGTTTTGATTCTGATTTGTAATCCAGATTAGATGTAATGAGTTACTATCAGCAGCGATTACAACCCGCTTCATAATCACATGACAATCGTCTTTCATCACGTTTACAATCATCAGCATCAGCAGAGATTTCTGAATCCATCTCCTTTATAACATCATGACAGCGGCGCTGCTCGTATCAAGAGATTGCAGGGTAATTACCGTCTGACTCCAAATGATCCACCGTGTTCCTGCTCTCAGAAATAACCTTTTTCTGCTTTTTTCATTTTGTCAAGTTTGTGATGACACGTAAAAAATGCCTGTGCCTTCTTTTCTGTTCTTTCTTGTTCCATCTTGCAGTTTGTGAGTGAATAAAAGATAGTGTGCCGTATAAAGCCTGCTGTATATTTGTTACATGTATTATTAAGGTCTCTGAATGATCAAAACTTTGCTGTTAAACCCGTTGCACACAATCTACTGCATGTCTTCTGTCTCTGATTCAGAGTTTAGAGTTTAAGTGTAATTGTACAAACGTCTTTCTGTTGTCAAATCCGGACTGATTATTTCAAGTAAACATCAGAATAACTGTAGTATTATCTCCAGATGAACACTTTCTGAAGCAGCTCAGCTTTACTTGATTCTCCATCAATCATGTTTTAGTCTTAAATCTGATCATCAGGATCTTTACTTTCACTGTTCCTCAGCGGAGGAATGATCTTCATCACATCTTCTGAGGAGCGTTTGTTACTTTCACTGTTCCTCAGCGGAGGAATGATCTTCATCACATCTTCTGAGGAGCGTTTGTTACTTTCACTGTTCCTCGGCGGAGGAACGATCTTCATCACATCTTCTGAGGAGCGTTTGTTACTTTCACTGTTCCTCAGCGGAGGAACGATCTTCATCACATCTTCTGAGGAGCGTTTGTTTCTTTCACTGTTCCTCAGCGGAGGAACGATCTTCATCACATCTTCTGAGGAGCGTTTGTTTCTTTCACTGTTCCTCAGCGGAGGAACGATCTTCATCACATCTTCTGAGGAGCGTTTGTTTCTTTCACTGTTCCTCAGCGGAGGAACGATCTTCATCACATCTTCTGAGGAGCGTTTGTTACTTTCACTGTTCCTCGGCGGAGGAACGATCTTCATCACATCTTCTGAGGAGCGTTTGTTACTTTCACTGTTCCTCAGCGGAGGAACGATCTTCATCACATCTTCTGAGGAGCGTTTGTTTCTTTCACTGTTCCTCAGCGGAGGGAACGATCTTCATCACATCTTCTGAGGAGCGTTTGTTTCTTTCACTGTTCCTCAGCGGAGGAACGATCTTCATCACATTCTGAGGAGCGTTTGTTCTTTCACTGTTCCTCAGCGGAGGAATGATCTTCATCACATCTTCTGAGGAGCGTTTGTTACTTTCACTGTTCCTCAGCGGAGGAATGATCTTCATCACATCTTCTGAGGAGCGTTTGTTACTTTCACTGTTCCTCAGCGGAGGAATGATCTTCATCACATCTTCTGAGGAGCGTTTGTTACTTTCACTGTTCCTCAGCGGAGGAATGATCTTCATCACATCTCACGAGGAGTGTTTCTTTCTTCATCTCTCAATCAGCATTAGATTATATGTTTGGATCAGTTACATCTCATCTCACTGATATTCTTGGAGATACTGTATATTGTGACTGATATTTATATAATTTTACATAAGCTGTACTGTTATAAAGATCTTATTGATTTTCATTACAGTCAACAGAATTTCTTGATCATAAATATCAGCATCTGCAATAAAAAATAATAATTGGGCTTCTGCTTTGAGCTGTTTTTCCTCCATATTCTCTCTGTATCGTAAAAGCCCGATGCATCAAATATCATACTCAACAAGAAAACAAACTTTTATTTTATAATTTTTATATATTTTGTCAAAATGTTCAATGAACAAAGATGTTTCTGACTATTATTTAATCTGTCAGGCTTTATAGGGTTAAGAGACATACCTGATTTGAGTCTGGTGGACAAGGCTTGTACAACATTTTTACTAATCCAGAGATGATCTTAGGCAATATTTTGTCTATTATGATTTACTAAACAAAAAAAAAATATTTTTTAATAATTTTTGTAATTTTTTTTTTTTTTAATTGCATTGAAATGTTGAAGTTATCTTATATTTTTACTTTGCTTTCAGTCGAGAGCCTCTTTTATTCAGTGCTTGCTTCAAATGATCGATTTTGAAAATATGCCTTCGGGAACATCATCATTACCGACATGGACCAGAGCCCATGCTGTCATGACCTCCCATTACTTTCTCCAGTAAAGCGTTCGGTGTTCAATGCACAATTAGTTCTTGTCAGTTTCTGCACGTGAGAGAAAACAGCACTGCTGCATTATTAGCACCGGCTTTCATCTTTTCTTTGTCACATCAAAGATAGGAAGCACTTCAAAGAGAGTCAAACAGAGCAACATCTCCTTGAATAATCCTGGGCTGTGCTATTAGACCCAGAAAGAGACAGTCTGAGGTTTTGGATGGCCGAGCTCTTCCTCAGCTCTTTGTGGTCTTTTCTAAAGCCACGAGGCTCTACTGACATGTTAATGACGCTCTGGAAGAGATGAACCGGGGCACTTTGGGGAAAATAACACATGTGGATTTTCTTTCTGCTACAGTCTGGATGTTTGATAAGGTTGAGTTGAGTGTTTCTCCTCGGCACGGCGCAGGGCTTTGCTCCGGTGGATTCATTAGGTTCCTTTGCTGGTTTTTAAGCAGCGCTGAAACCCAGCAGGCCTCACTGTTTGTAGAGCCTCGCTGTTTCTGTATGTTGTTCTCCATCACTTCTTCCTGCATCTCTTTCTGCTTCTTTTCTCTCCCAGACGTCTGTTTTTCTGCTAGACAAAGTGAAATGTGCCGCTTTGAACAGTGTTTCCGTGCTCCTGCTGCACATCGGATCTGCTTTCCTTCTGCTAAAACAAACCAGTTAAAACACCGCATCATAGCCAAAACATATTCAGGCCTACATTTAAGCTTTATGTATTCGAATCGCATTATATATCCAATCCATTTGGAGGACACAGTTGCAACATATATAAAAAAAGAAAAAACTTGATGTGATACATATTTGTAAGTCATACATACAGATAGATTAGACTTCTGCACTCAACAAATTATGCCATAGTTTATTATTAACTATTTGCATCCATTTAATTAATCATATTTCAAAATGCATTCATTCAAATTGCTTCGAATCAACAATATATAAACACACAAAACACACACACACAAACACAACACACAGACACAGACAAGACACAGACACACAACAAATAACACACAAACACAAAAAACAACACC
>QVTF01018747.1:0-102040 GCA_003573665.1 Oxygymnocypris stewartii
GTGAGTGATTTCCAGGGTGTTGCTAGGGTGCTGTGTTGCTATGCAGTTTATATGTGGTTGTTATGGTGTTGTGAGTGATTTCCAGGGTGTTGCTATGTGGTTTTGAGGGTGTTGTGTTGCTATGCAGTTTATATGTGGTTGTGATGGTGTTGTGAGTGATTTCCAGGGTGTTGCTATGTGGTTTTGAGGGTGTTGTGTTGCTATGCAGTTTATATGCGGTTTTGTGGTGTTGTGAGTGATTTCCAGGGTGTTGCTAGGGTGCTGTGTTGCTATGCAGTTTACATGTGGTTGTGATGGTGTTGTGAGTGATTTCCAGGGTGTTGCTATGTGATTTTGAGGGTGTTGTGTTGCTATGCAGTTTATATGCGGTTGTTATGGTGTTGTGAGTGATTTCCAGGGTGTTGCTATGTGGTTTTGAGGGTGTTGTGTTGCTATGCAGTTTATATGCGGTTGTTATGGTGTTGTGAGTGATTTCCAGGGTGTTGCTATGTGGTTTTGAGGGTGTTGTGTTGCTATGCAGTTTATATGTGGTTGTTATGGTGTTGTGAGTGATTTCCAGGGTGTTGCTATGTGGTTTTGAGGGTGTTGTGTTGCTATGCAGTTGCTAGGGAGTTGTGAGTGGATGTCGGGGTTGATTAAATCACTAACCCTAATATGAGCTGTAGTTACAGTGATACATGTCTTGGCAAACAGCAATAATAAGTAGAGAATGACTGTTCATGTAGGCAGTAGTTTGAATCTCAGCGGGAGAACTTTCTCTTGCCGGCAAATTCCCCATTTCTTCCAGTTCTGTCTCTCTTCAGGCACAAATGAAGGTCGCTCGACTCATTAACTTCCTGGCCGAGTCTGGCTCACCCCCGGCCAGTCTCACTTTCAACATCACTCACCACAGTCCAATCAGCCCACTTCATTGATATATATAGAGAGACTGACACCAGAGAAGACAAGAGAGGACAAAGGAATAAGGAGAAGAGACAAAGACAAACAAACAAACAATGCAAGTGAGCACAACCTGTAGGACAGGAAATCTCAAATTATATCTCGTCAGTTGTTTTTCTAGATAGAAACAAGATTAAATGCAGAAAATGGAAGAATAACGAGTTTCAGAAGAAATCAAACTGTGCTTAGATGCACCGGTTCAGTGTCAGTGATTCAAACCACCAATTACAGTCCAAACAAGATCATAAATAACATGAAGAAGATTAGCATACCGACTTAAACTTGTCAGTTTATCACACAAAACTATTTGTTACGACCCGTCTAGGGCCAGCCATAACAAAGTAAATGTGCGCTCACTCCCAAGATAGCATCAAACAAAAGGTACATTAATTACACATGTATAACGAAACTACAGTAACAAACGGGACAATTTCAGGAGTGGAAAATAACAAACATAAATGACTGGGTTTAATGTACCCTCTAAATTCCCTAACCAAAATAAAACACATAAAAAAAAAACATACAACGCAACTTCCCTAACTCCCTTAACTCAAAACAAGGAACAAACAAGATATATAAAATAAATGGCGTCACACTCCCTACTTCCCTTAAAATAAATATTTACAAATAGACTTAGAGGTTAACTAGAACTAAAGCAAATTTCTTAAAGCACACATACACAATCACAGAAGAACTCAAATCAAATCAAAGCAAAACAAATGGCACACATTCGGCCTTCTAGAATGTTTGGGGCGGTCCTTTTCACTGGAACCGGAACCAGACCAATTAGGAGGCGGCCAATCAGGATCTCTAGATCTCAGGATCTCCAATCAGGATGAATTCAGGCCTGCACAGACAGACTCAGAAATACATACACACTTCGGCAGACCAGAGATGTAACACACCCATCCTTAAAATAAAACAAGTTTTTAAGAATGGATACGTGAAAAGGTATCAGCAATAACGTTTTCAACTCATTTTTTATGCTGGATATTCAAATTAAAACCTTGACAAATTAATGCCCAACGCATGAGCCTGTGATTTGCATTTGACATGCGTTGAAGAAAAACCAAGGGATTTTTATCAGTATACATGGTGATAGGTTGTACACTGGACCCAATGTATTGTAGAGCTTTAGGATACTTGAAATACAGTGCAAAAGCCGTATGGACTATGAGTGTCATGGATGGTTGCTGGGGCATTACTGTGCAGTTACTATATAGTGTTGTGGGTGCGTTTGTGCAAATATTATAGAATGTTACATTTAACATTGAATTTTTATATTTAAAAAAACATTAGACTAACATAGGACAAAAATGTTGCTAGGGTGTTGCTAAGTAGTTTCTAAGGTGTTGTGGATGGTTGTCAGGGAATTGCTATACAGTTACTATAGTGTTATGTTTTTATTTTTATTTTTGCAAACATTATGGAATGTTACTTTGAACTTTCTCCGAACGGTCTTTAAACGTTTAGAAAAAAAAACATTAGACAAACGTCTGACAAAAAAATGTTGCTAGGGTGTTGCTATGCTGTTTTGTTGTGTCAGTCATGTTGTGGATGTTTTTTTGCTTACTTTATGGTAATATTCTCTGAACGTTCCTTTAACATTAAGATATAAAAAAAAAAAAAGAAAAGTTTGACAAATGCCCAAATTAAATGTTTCAGAAAACAAGCACATTTAATGAACAATGCATTAATAATATTTTGTGCTAACATTTTGAGAACATTATTAAAGAGCAGATATGTTTAAATGAACATTCTATTGACATTAATGGAAGAATGTTTTGAGTACGTTCCTCGTTAGACTCGATACAAGTGGACATTCCGGTGTCCAGACTCATTTGAATGGCTGCCACGCGGCTATCTTATGGCCGAGCGAGAATCAATATGGCTCCATTGATTAGCCAGCGCAGGGGTTTAAGCGCAGCGCTGGGAGGGGTCTGATGTTGTGCTGTAGAAGATATCACGAAGGCATGTCAGCACATTTCATCAGGCTCATCGCATGTTGAACGGCTTCCAGTATTTTCCTAAATTATGCAAGTAAGCGTGCCATATGTTGAAACAGAGCACCCTCGGAGGTGCATCATCAAAATGTCAAATGCATATTACCTGACGATGCACGCAAGATAAAGAGCCAAAGATGCATCTCTGGTGTCCACTTAAGCATTTGAAGAGACAGTAGATAAAAAAGAGAGGTAAAGACAACAAAACGAGGCAGAAAGAAGCGAGAGACAGAAAGAGAGACAGTTGAAGACATGATTACGTTTCAACATCTATTACAGCTCAGGCTTTGATCCATCTTCAAGGATTCTTACTCTGGGCTGTACGTTTTGAACTTTCCGTCTTAAAAGGTGAATCTCCAACGGCTGTTTCATCACATATTTAATATCAATCATTTACGATACCCTTGGGGGAGAAACTAAATTAAGTACACTCTCCTTTGCAGGTTAAGAATTTAAATGAAGCATTGACAAACAGCAGCGGGGTACACAAATGGGTGTATTTTTGCTATTTGAAGCTTGAGACCCTTAAATGTTCCCTTAATCTATTTTTCCACAATTCTCTGCCAAAATTAATGTTAAAAATGCTTCAGTAAAACCGTATTAATTGGTTAACAGTTAGTTTAGTTAAAGGTAAACTATGGATTTTTTTGGTTTAATATTTTGTCTCAAATCTGCTCAAAACCACATTCTTGCCAAGCCTAAAATAATCATTTATATTCAGAGCTGTTGAGTTTCATTTGGAGAGAAATACTTACTTGCTCAGAAGACATATTTTTCAGATGTAGGACTTTCTTCTTATCAGTGATCTTGATGTAGAAACGGTTTCAACCACTGATGCCAATAAAGCGCAGAATCACACCTATAAAACTTACCAGAAAAAAAATATTAGATATTATTACACAAAATTATATTTAGGACAATAACTGCAAATCATTTTATGAGAAATAAAGTATATACAGACACACGTTATAGTTATACATTAATATTTTGAATCAGTTTTATTTGAATTTTTTACAATTTTTTGTTTGTATTTTAAGATTTTGTAAATTTTATTGTGTTTTTGTTATTTTATTTTGCAAACTATATAGTTTGTATTCATTTACATATATTTATACTTAGTATAATTACATGACAAAAGTTGGTTTAGTTTGTTTTACATAACTATAATAACCCTGATTACAGTGCATTTTTGTAAAAATATTGTTTCATAATTTTTTAATAATTGAATACCATTAAAATTACATTATATTATAATAAAAAATATTGTTTTAAAATAAAAAATGGATATTATTATTTAAAAAAAATGTTGTATACAAAGTATGATCATTTGTTTTAAAAAAATATTACATTTTTATCAAATTTTATCAATATTTTTTATCAATATTTTTTCAATGACTCATGCTCAACAACACCAGGAATGTGTATTAAGAAAGTAAATAAGGTCAGTTTTGATTTCATGTTGACTTCATGATAATTTTTTTAATTAATTTTTTAGCTTTCACTGTTTCAATTTCCAGGTAATTTCCAGGCATGAAACGTGTCAGAAAAGTCAACAAAGGTAAGGCTCTAACTCTACAAATGGTTGCAAACCTCGAAACCGAAGAAGATTAACGGTGAATAAATTACTCCTCTGTTCCTCTACGGCCTTGGGTTGTTTTCTTCACACACTTCATTTAAAGAAAAATGAAGGCTCTGCATTTCAAAACAGCTCTGTGGTCAGAATTTCTATCATTTCTCATAAGCTAACTACTCGGCTCTGTTTGGATGCTCAGTTTCGTGTTTTTCTATTGACTATTATAAGACAGTAATGTGTGATGCAAAGAGGGACTCGAGGTTTCCTATAAAGTCCACTTTTTTTCCTGCCTCTTCCATCTGCAGGCCCCTGCCGGGCCCTTCATTCTCAGGGGTATCTGCCATCCCTCATTGGGCAATGCCAGACTCTCTCTCTCTCTCTCTCTCTCTCTCTCTCTGGCTTTCTTTCTTGACACAGAATGGAGAGTTGTTGCCGATGACCTATTCATGCAGGCTTTTATATAAAGGATCCCTGCCACAACATTTGCAGATCTTCAATGAGGGATTTTGCTCTGTTGGCCACTGAGGTTCAATGAAAATGACAAAACGGTGTAACGCGTGTGATGCACATATTGAGTGCACTGTAAAAAAACCTAAAGATGTCATTCATATTAAACTGTCCTTGATCTTTTGAAGCTGCTTGATCTACAAAAGGAAGTATAAATCTTCATTTGCTGAAACACACAGACATTTCATTCAGTATTTTGTGACGTCAAATGCATTAGTGCACGAGCAACATTAATATGCCAATGACAAATATTGGCAGAAGTTTATTTAGAAGAGCATTTCAAGCTGAGTGGCATGATTTAGTATGAAGCTGTAAAATCTTTTATTTTATTTAAATAAAACAGATGATTGGAGGAACTTTTATAAAATACAAATCTCGTCTTTCTACTTTAAAATGTCAAAATAGTTTCAAACACCATTTTTTCAGTCTCAAATGATTGAAATTCATAGAAAAAGTAGCTTTAATAATAAACAGTTTTCATTAATTAAGTAAATCCTGCACCATTTTTATATCAGGCTAATTAAAAAGCTTATATTCTACAATAGCTTGAATTATAAAGTATGTTTATTGTTTTGAAGTAAATCTTACAGCATTTTTTTCCAGGGCCGGACTTCATCCACACAGTGGATAGTTTTAGCTGAAATTTTGATATCGCATAAAAACTGCTGCATTAAGTTGTGATTACATTTTCAACATGCACATAAAAAGCAATGGCTTGCAGTGACTCCAGCTTCTGATATATAATTTTTTGAATGTATTTATTATATAATTCGATGAATGGACTGTCTGTCTTTCTTTCCATGTCCTGGTCTCTCTCTCTCTCTGGGTCTCTCTAAGGGACGGTGATTACAAGTGAATGTGTGCTGCTTGTGTCATGCCAATTAACGAGGAAAGCTTAAGGCCTGTGTGAACGCAGCGAGAGGAGAGAGCAGTTGTGCCATCTCCATACATTTCCATACTAAACAGCCTGGAAAGCCCTCCTCTCTCGGTGGCACTGCCACAAACTCTTATTGGCAGACTCACTCACTCCTGAGCAACTTGGCCTTTCCAGCATTCCCGAGAAAGCTTGAGCTGAGGAACGTCTCCGGAGCGCAGGATGTGTCGTGGTTTGTTGCCCGGTGATCCTGCAGTGCTGTCAGACATGGGTGAATCCCATTTCTCTGTCTTACCCCTTCCCCTTCGTCTTACCCCTAGCCCTTGTCCCTCGAAACCGAGTGGTAAGCACTAGGGGGGAAAACATACCCCTATGAAATGAGACGCCACTTGGTTACTGTTACGTCATCATACATCGTCGCTAGCGTGCTGCTACGTCACCAGAGGAGACAAGTGTTGATCACAAACTCTCCGTCTAAAAGTGTGTGTTTGATCACAAACTCTCCGTCTAAAGTGTGTGTTTGATCACAAACTCTCCGTCTAAAAGTGTGTGTTTGATCACAAACTCTCCGTCTAAAAGTGTGTGTTTGATCACAAACTCTCCGTCTAAAAGTGTGTGTTTGATCACAAACTCTCCGTCTAAAAGTGTGTGTTTGTCGATTGTGTGGGTTTTAGTGATATTTTCTCTATTCAGAGAAACGCGGGACTGTTGTTCAAATCAGCAATGTAACGTTAGCGTGGAAAAATAGCGATTTTTAAAAACGTTTCAATTAAGAGCATGGTTGCAAATATATATGTAAGTTACAGGACTGTGTAGAGCACAAAACAAGACTTTCGTAATTTTTAAAACAATTATTTAAGACGAAAATACCCTCTGGATGATCTGGCCGCAGTGTGTTCTGGGTACCCCTTGGTTTCAAGTAAGCTCGCGAAAATGCTTGGTTTTAAGGGGTATCTACCCCTTCCTCTTACCCCTACCCCTCGATCAAACCCAGAATTAGCCCTTACTCTCACGTGAACGCGCTAAACTAAGGGGAAAGACAGAGAATTGGGATTCACACTTAATGGTCCTATCACATTCACATTGGTGAAAAATAATTCAAATGATAATTATCTGAAAATTGCATCAGTAATTGAACTCCAGCAGGCATAGCAGAGGTAGGTGGGTCAGTGACGTGACGCACATTTTGTGTCTATTAAGTTATTCAGAAACACAAATGTAATTCATACTGACCATGACTTGAATACACTTCTTCTGCATCTTCATTACAATTCATTTAGACTTTTATTTGAAGGGCTTAAAGTCAGAAATGTCTAGGTGTTGTGACTGTCTCAATAAAAGGCTGATTTTTTTTTTTTATAATAATAATTTATAATAATAAAATATATAATATAAAATGATATATTCAAATGCAACATTGAGAGCTATATTGTTTATTAATGAAAGTTGAAATTATTTAATAACAATTTGTTATTAGCTAATTATTTGTATAACATTATATTTAAAACAATATAATCAAACACACTATTGTTATATATTATAATATGTTTTAATTATATTATGTAATATTTATTTTAATTATTATGAGTTGAAATTCTTGGAAATAAATTAGCTTTAATAGTAATATTTATAAAAATTGTATATTATATTATATTACAATAACATAATATAAAACAATACATATCATATATATTTTTAAATTATTGTTTATTATTAAAAGCTTTAATTCTTTGAAAAAATTGCTTAATTTGTACTATTTGATTATTTTCATATAATATATAAAACAATATAATGAAATACAATATTATTATTAATAGCTGAACATCTTAGGCATTTATTATAATTATTATTATTATTATTATTATTGTTGTTGTTGTTAATATAATAAACATTTTCAAATAATTATCATTTTTATCTTTAAAAAATAAAAAGTAATGAAGCCATTTAAGCCGTTTTATATTCACCCTAAAACAGGAAGTGACATCACAGAAAGGACACATTTAGACACTCAAGGAAGGTATATTAATAAGTTTATTTAATGCCATCTACAATATTTAATATTTCTGTGACATAACAAGGTAAGTTCAGGTTTTCACATATAATAAACCCAAGAAACCTTGAAATAAATAAATACATAAATCATCCACAACATTATTATTTGTCTCTGAATCTGGTATCTAACAGCTAATTCACTCTAACACTGTTTTCAACATGAACTGCCCTTTGTCAAGGACAATCCCCAGCATACCTGCACTATGACGCTTCCAGAGTAATCATTTCAAATGTTTAATAGTGCTTTAACAAGATTTGAGAAAGCCACTGCAGGTCAGTTATAATTCAAGTGTTAAAGTACTGAACTGAATGTGGCTGCAGCTGAATGCGGTCCATTGCTGATGAAGCTGACCTCTGTCTCAAAGCCAGGGCTCTCGCTCAAGCATCCAGTCACTCAGGGTAACTATACGACCACTACAGCTATGCCATCTAACCAGACACAGTGAGAAATGTTCCCTCCAACGCTACTCTTGCTGAGCAAAACCTATTACAGCTCAGACTCTCAGAGGCATGAGCAGAAACGTGCTGTGTTAAAGGAACAGTCCACCTAAACATGAAAATATGATCCTCAGGCTATCCAAGATGGAGATGAGTTTGTTTCTTCTTCAGATTTGGAGAAATGTAGCTTTGCATCACTTGCTCAGCATTGTATCCTCTGCAGTGAATGGGTGCCGTCAGAATGAGAGTCCAAACAGCTGATAAACACATCACAATAATCCACACCGCTCCAGTCCATCAGGTAACATCCGGAGAAGTGAAAGCTGCGTGTTTGCACGAAACAAATCCGTTTTTAACTTCAAACCATTACTAAAATACAAGTCATCTACCCATAATACTGTTTTGTCCAGTGAAAAGGTCATCTGGTCTGAAATCTGCACAGATCAAGCACAGTTTACAAGAGAAACCAGCTCTAAACACATATGTGTGTGGATTTTGATGTGAGAGACAACAGGAGATAGACTTTGTCACTGGAGAAAGAGTTATTATGGATTATGGGCTCATATTTTGACCTGAAGCGTATTCATAAACATATAGACATATTGATTTGAGTTTGAACTGATTTCATTATGTTAGAAGAAAGAGACATGGCGTGATATGAGAGACATGAAAGAAGCACAACTAGAAAATCCCTTGGGCTGTGATGAATCAAGAAATCCAGAGAGACGGGCGATAAAACACATACGCTATATACTGTAAACAGTCATTTTTTTTGAAGTTGTAGATTAAACAGATTATTGGAGTATGTTTGAGAAGAAAGTACTATTTCAGTCTTTCGTGTTTAACTCAGTATGTTACTTCTTTGTCATTATTTGTGAAATTTTGCCATTCCTGAGTGCAAATTGAAAATATTATGCCATTTTTTTCTGTGTATTGCAAATACTTTATATTGTTTTACTTGCAAGTACTTACAAAAATTTGCCAATATATTAGTTATTTGTTAGTATGATGTATATTCCATGTATTAGAGTTATTTAAAAACCTCAAAGATAAAAAAACCTTGTTTGTTTTGTGAGGTTAGATTAAAAAAAATACATATGTATATTTTTTCAGTAAAAAATAAATAAATCATGTATGGCCTGTGCAAGCTTCAATGTATTTATCTGTTTGATTCATTTTAAATTTACACTGACAAAAAAAAAAAAAAAAATTCAAAGGTTTAAAAAAATTATATTTTTCAAAGCTGCACATTGTTGGAATTTCAGGAATAACTTATCGTTTGTCACTGTAATTGTTTTGTGATAATTGTTTATGTACTACTTTTTTGTCACTGTATGAAATGACTGGGAAATCGCATTGTTTTTTTAAGCAGTCATTGTTTTCGAACTACTTCAGTAGATGCAAAGCATTGCAGGAACAGGGTTTCGCTAAAGTAACAAACTTCAATATTCAGTGAAACGAGTGCCTTTTTTCCGCAAGCAACATCTAAATTGCAAAAAACAAATTCAATTTTTTTTTCCTGTTTTTGGAAGTCTTTATTAAGTCTTTAATGTCACAGCAAAAAATAATAATAATAATCAGAAACCGAGCAGCATCCAGGTTGCCTTATCCCAGATCTGAATGTGCCAGCCGAGCAGCTGCCATTGATAATGGACAGCTTTCTCCAGATATATGAGCAGTCTGAGCCGGAGCAATATCACAAGTGTGTGCTGCTGCTGTGATGATGCTGCTTTTGGAGGAGTCGTGTGGGTGTGAGCGAGTTTGACAATGATAAACCAAAGCAGGTCGCAGAGACTATAAGAGTAGGGCCGGCAAAAAATCTTGAGACTTATCGAAAAATGTGATTGCATTTGAAAAGGTCTCGGCCTGTCACAAAGAACTCTGAATGGATGAAGGACAACGGCGTTCAGATGGCAATCTTGAAAGAGAAATTATACCAGATCTGCTCGGGTGAAATCTTTCTCTGAGCGTCAAAAACAAACAGAAAATACACAGTATAACAGAAGACAAGATGATTCAAATCAATTCAAATGAACGAAAAGTTAATTTGCTGCATGAACACAATGTGAAACGCAGTAAGCATACAACGTTCAATCTCACTAGTAAAAGTTTGGACAATGTTGTGCTTATATTTCCATTCAATTATTGTCCATTTTTTATTAAAGACTGGATAACTTTGAACGAACATTCTAATAATGTTACTGAAAGAACGTTTGCTCAGAACGTTGAGAGAACCTTCCCAGAATGTTCTCTGTTAGCTTGGCTGTCATTTAACACTAGCATGCATATTAAATTAAACTCTGAGCCATTGATGTGATCATACATATCAGGACAAAAAATATTCAAAGTCAAGGCAAGGCTCATAAGATCTCTAAACTGTTTCACAATTGATTTCACAGACAGATGCCAAATGAGTGTACTTACAAAACATTTTTATGCATAGTAAACCTCAAAGCAATTTACGGTCATAAACCAGATAGATTTGCATTAGAGGTCAAATTATAGCCCACACAGACATATCTCTTGAATGAGTTGGCCAAGTCGCCCGCAAAACACCTATTAGCGGTTGATCGTCTTGAAATGACAGTAAGTAATTACTTTTTGAAAACATTTTTTGAGGGAACTATTCTTTTTAAAGGCTCAGTTCCAGCTCAGTATCATACTGTATTGATATTCAAATGCTGTCGCTTCACTTCAGTCAGGACAGCCATCAATACATCATCCAGATGACAGTCAACACCCTGTTAGAGCTCAATTCTCCAGAGCCGTTGACCTTGTGTGAGAGAACGGTGTGAATATTCCCGCCAAATTACCATCAACGGTGTGATTCGGTGTCAAAACCACAACCAAAGTCACCATTGTTTCCATATAATATTATAAAACATAACAATTTTGAGTTCAGCAATGTTCCTGTGGCTCAGTGGTTAGAACATTGCATTAGCAGCGCTATATGATAAATAATGTATAGCCTGAATGTACTGTAAGTCGCTTTGGATAAAAGCATCTGCTAAATGCATACATGTAAAAGTTTAGTAACTGCTATCAGGTGCGTGATTATATACTCTATAATTAAAACAATATATGCAGAAATAATAGTGATTGTATACAGACTGACTGGACTAACAAACAAACTAATACAACAAAACATGAAATAATTATTTAAATCCTGCTGGTGGTGTCTGTTATTGTTAGTTAAATGAGGGTCTGTTATGCTCTTTGAATATGTATAGATAATATTGCTGTCCAACTATTAATAGTGATTAATCGCATCCAAAATAAACGTTTTTGTTTACATAATATATGTGTGTACACTGTGTGTATTTATTATGTGTATATAAAAGTACACACATTCAGTATATATTTTGAAAATATTTACATGTATATATTTATATTAATATAATGTATATTATATATAAATATATATAATGTATAAACATAAAATATTTTTCTTAAATATATTCTGCATGTGTTTGTATTTATATATACATAATACATAAACACAGTACACAAATATTTATTATGTGAACAAAAACTTTTATTTCCGATGCGATTGATCACTATTAATCATTTTACATCACTAATAAATAAATATTTGTCATTGTTCTTTGATGGACAACTGGACCAACAAATGAACTGATAAAACAAAACATCACAACATTATTCAAATCTAATTAGTGCTGTTGCTGGAGGCGTTTTCCCTCCAAAATGACGTCACTTCCTGGAGGATGATGTCATGAAGCAACTGGCTTTTGTTAATTAATCGAAGTGTATAAAATAATAACAGGATGGAGAGATTTATTGATGACAGTGACCTATTTAATTTTATTTTCACCTTGTTCTGTTTTATTAGAAGCATTACCAGGAATATTTCTCAATAAATTAGCCTACTTTTTAATTTTAGAAGTTGGGGATATGGCAAAAATAATAACACCCACTCAAACCAAAGCAGTGAAATGCATTTGTAACTACTATGGTTGTGATTTTGTATTTTCTTTTGTGAAAATTTTTGAGTTTAATATTTTATTTAGGCTATTAAGATGGGTGCACAAAAATGTACCGCACTTTAGAAATGAGCCAATAAATCAAGTGCGTTATTTCTAAACACTTCTCTGCTAAGTTCCCCGAGCAAATCACCTCTCCCAGTAGAAAACATAAAGCACTAATGTGCATGTCCACGCAAACACCTTTCCTCCAGTACTGCAGTGCACTGAGCGTGCTATAAATCACCTTACATTATCATAGCGCTCTCGGAGTCTCCGCCCCTCCGTGCTCACGATTGGTCGAATAACCTCCTTGGTGCCCGGCCCACTTTCTTGACGCTCGCTGATTGGCGGAGGACATTCTCCTTGAGCTGTCAATCAGACGCTTCTTTCGTGCTCCGCTCTGAAGCGATGCACAGTGATTCTGATTCACTGAGCACACAACATCCCACTAAACCATCTCAACTGTCGCTTTTCTCTTTTTCTGTGGATGCCCTTGTATTGAAGGGAAAAACTCCGAGGAGGTGTACGCATCATTTTTTGTATTCGCGCAAGGATTTATTTCTACATTCTCTGGCACTCCAAACGCCAACAGATTGTGTTTGGTCTCCTTGCAAAGGGTCACTTGGGAAAATCGACCCGTCTTGTGGCACTCCTGACACACTTGGAAGATTTGTAGACTGCGGACGTTTCGTGAAATAGGACACAACTGCGGTTTATGCGTGTTCCCGTTCATAGAAGATAAAAACGGACTGTTGCTGCAAGAACTGACACCGAGAAATAACAAACAATCAACTCCAAACATGAGCTGCGCAATGTTGCGACACGCGCTCGCTTTGCTCTTGGCGTTGCTGTGGAAAGGTAAGTTGCATTTCTTCTGTAGAGAACATGTTCCTCACTCGTTCCTTGCCTCATTCTTTGCTGGGACCTGGAGTGGAATACTAATGCGGCTCCTGGGGTCTACCTGCCAATGAATCATGTGTGTGAGTGTGTGTGTGTGTGTGTGTGTGTGTGTGTGTGATCAAATCATAGAGACAAGTGCGCTCCACAACACACGAGTTCTGCATATTAACACTTATCGAAAAAAGACTGCTTTTCTCGCCTCTATTGCTGTGTGTAAAAAGTCAGTGGATGCCTTTACAGATTTTGACACCAATATTGTTTTTTTATGACCGACATTGATGTGGTTTTTAGGTGTCCTATAATAACCAATATGCAAAACAGCTGTTTAACACACACATATATATATATATATATATATATATATGATCAAATACACTGTTAATTGTATTAATATATTCATGTTCATTAATTAACTTACATTTTTACAAATTTCATAGAATGTATCATGCGAATGTGCTTATTTGATTATTAATAATATTGTATCATATAATATTATATGGTAACCGCTGGTTTGCATAGGGGTGTAATGCCATTGTTGAGTGCTATATTTTAAAGATCCAGCAGGTGGTATTTACCAGTAGACCCCGATATTCATAATTGGATGATGGTTATTTTTATTTTTAAATATCTGATATGCAGTATGCATCATAACTACATAACCATTAGACTGGTGACCCATTGTGAATATTTTATTATTGCTGCTGTCGTTATATTGTCATGGTCTTTTTATTAGCATATATTTAATATTAATTATCATTTTAAATGTATATGTATAGTTTTATAATTGTAATGTTGAACAGACAGTGCTGTAATGGGGATGTTGGTGGAGTTTCTTTAGAGAACCAGTAGGTGGCGTTTATTGGTAGACCCGATATTCAGAAACCGATAATGTTATTTTCATTTTTAAATGTCTGATATCCTAAATGAATATAATAACAACTAAATAGCCATGAAACTTGTGACTCATCATGAATATTTGATTATTGCTGTTTTGGTTCTTGCTGTTGTTGATGCTGTATATTATATTGGCATAGTTATTGGTATTATGTTAGCGTTTATTCTATTAATATTAATTGGAATTTTAAGTATATATTTATAGTTTTCTAATGAATTAATGTTGAACAGACTGTGGCGTAATCGGTGGATATTCTTTAGACCCAGCAGGTGGCATTATCTGCAAAACCGATATTCAGAAACCGATAACGGTTATTTTCGATTTTAAGTGGCTGATGTTCAATATGCAAACAATAATAATAATTAAATATTAATAATGACTCATTATGATTATTTTATTAATACTGTTGTGGTTATATTCATAGTAATAATATTAGCATATATTATTTGAATATTCATTGTAATTGATAATGATATTTATCATTGTAATGTTGAAAAGACATGTTGTTGTTTGTGGTTATTCTTTAGAGGTCCAGCAGATGGCCGATATTCATTTCCACCCGATTCTTTGTGAATATTATTCATGCTGATTATCTACATGCAATTATTTGGCTTTGATTCTCTCTGAAACGGATGATGCACAATTCTTAATGTATTTTCAGTAAATGGTGGTATGTGAACCTGATGATAATCTCATCGCAGAAACAAACGTTACGTTGCTGCGGTTTTGACACTAACTGTTGAGAAAGTGCTGTTTGATTTGCGTTTGACATCTCCTCCGAGCTCTCATCTTTTTGGTCGTTCTGAGACAGTCATACTTGGTGAAATGGTTAATATCAGAAAGATGAGGAAAACCAGACACAGCTGGGTGATTCGTTTGGGTGTGGAGTACTATTGTTGTCTTATTGATCTGCCAGAGAACGCATGGAGCATCAAGGAGGGAATAATAGCTCTCGGTGTGCTGTGAATGGATGAATACTTGCTTTGAAATGATGTTTGATTCCACTTTTTGAGCCCTTTACCACGATGAACACAAATGTAATCATTCTTGCCCTGTAGGGGGGAGTTTTTCTCCATGCAGGCGCCAAATTTGTGATAGAAAACTCCATGTGTAAAATGTCTCTCGTGCCCCTTGCGTGCACAAAAATGCACTTCAGTGCCACCTATTAGAGCTTGCATAAATCGTCTGTTAATCAGAATGGATTTTCATTATTTGACGACAGTGCTGTTCATGCACAGATCAATGTGAGCTTAAAGCAACAGCCCATGCAAACATGACAATTCTGTTGTATCTTCATTCAGCTATTTTATGTATGCAGATTTCTCCTTCTGTGTTCCTTCGAGAAAATGACAGAATACAGGTGAGTACTGTATATAATGACAGAATATTCCTTTTTGATCGAACTGCTCCTTTAACATTGCAAAGCTCACAAAATGGATATGTTGAAGGACATGCGACGTTGTCTTGTTTTAATTCTCAGGTCGGCGTGTGTTTTGGATGGTGGGAGGGGTAAACTAGACACCCTGAGAGTTTGTTCTCTCTCAGACTCAACAGTGCTGATGATGTTTGCTCAGGGGAACATCTGTCTGAAACTCATTATGGTTTTTTCTCACAATTCAGCAGTTCTGCACAAGGGAGATTGATTCAGGCGTCTGATAATTTGATATGTACTGACCACATAATTTACACTCGCTCACAGTTGCTGGCCTTTCCAGAGCATTGATCATTTATTTTCTTTTTCCCTCCATCTAACCGAGTTTGAAGTGCAGAATCTGCTTAATCAAAATATAATTTTAATTGAGTAATTTGTCAGCTGGTCACTCATAAAAAAGTATTTTGAATAAAATCCAAAGTGTTTGACAAAAAAAGCATCTGCCAAACGCTTACATATATATTTTTATACCTCCAACCTCATCAAATATTTTTAGAGCACCTATAAAGATTTGGCTTCTCTTTAAAAATACTGAAACGCTTTGTTTTTGAATATCACACGTCCCATTACCTGACAGATTTCACTGAAATGGGTCCTGACATGTCACATCTGTCTTTGTGACAGAATTAGACTCTGCAGATCTGCAGTTTTATATCATAAAGGGTTCTAAATAAAGATGATTGGAGTATGTTTAACAAGAAAATACTATTTCAGTATGCATCTGAAATTCACATATAATTCAATGTGTTTTACTTTTTAATTTACTAGCTAAATTTAAGTGGAAACCATTTGAAAGTAATTCCTAAGTTTTTTTCAATAAACATCAAGTATTTACATTTACCTGTCAATCATTTTTTGTTTGTTTGTTTTTTTCTGTAGAGCAAAATGACTTTACTCACCAAAACAAGTACTATGACTTAAAAATAAAATATTATTCTGGCATGCTTTTAAAATATACCAAATGGAGGTTTTAACAGCAATGCCACATACAAATAACTTATGGTACCCAAAATAACAATTTTTCTAAATGTGAAGAACATTTTAATAATCTTAAGAACCCCTTTCTTCTATAAAGAACCTTTTTTGGAATGGAACGATTGCATGGATGTTAAAAGTTATCTGTAGATTCCGAAAAAGAATCTTGAGTGTATCGATGCCATCGATGTTTCATAAAGAACTTTTAACATTCATGGAAACTTTCCATTGAAAAATGTTAGATGGTCCCTTTAATAACTCTTCACTTGAAAGCTTATTTGAGGAACCAATATTGGTTATTTTATGGAGTTTATCAATTATGCTGAAGTACCAAGTCTGAAACAATCTTTTATGCAAATGACTCAAGAATGCAAAAGCCTCATTAGTCTCTACATCAAAGGCAGAGGGGGTCCTGTTCTCAACACATGTTTAGTCCCATTAACTCATTCTTTCCTCCACGTTACCGGGACTTATACGACCATGCCGCAGTGGGATTGTGGGCAGCACACCAGTAGCTGGAAGATTTCTAGTTCTCTGCCCTGGTTTTGTCCCCCTGAGCAGGTCACATGACCTACAGTTTAGTGCAACATGCATCACTGTTTCCTCTTGACCCAACACAGATGCCCTGAAACAGCTCTTTATGTAATCAAATTAAAATGATGTGTCCTTGACTGACCTAGACGAGTCAGAAAGTTAACAAAATATCAAAGATGAGACTTCTCCCGCATCTGTTATTATTCCAAAACGAGCCATGAATCGGTATCTCTTTAATTGTCTTTTTAAGACTAATTGCTTTAAATGGGGAGAGCGAGAGAGAGAGAGATTGCATTTGTTCTGTTTGTCTTGCAGGGCATATTTTGCTTCGACATTTAGTTTTCATGGTGAATACTAATCACACTGCAACACAATAAGACCCTGCAGGGTATCTAAGAGCGCTTTCACACGAGAACTTTTGCTGCAGACTCGGGTCTGTTTGACGTCAGAGCTAGTTTTGTTTGGTTTGTATAGTTCATGTGGACTAACTGAATCAAGTATTAATGATGTGTAATTTGCCTGTTGTAGTAAGAAGCACTTCTTGGGATGCAGATACAGTACTGTAGAAATGTCATTGTGTGCATGTTAAATTTAACCAGGGACACATATTAATGGCATATGAAAATGGTACCAGTTAACAATGTCATTGTTAACTGGTTAGAACTGTAAACAGCTGCTGATGGTGTTAATATTGATGTATTCACGAATTTGAAACTAATTTTGGACCCGAAAATCAACTAGTTTGACAACAGTCTGAGTGCGTTTGCTCTTACGAATGTCACATAATTAAAGGCTTTTACTTTTATTGCTAATCCATATTTGCAACCTTAAGTTACAATATCACCAAAGCATTCAACTCTTTGGAACTCACAAATTGCTTTAGATAAAACATCTGCCAAACGCATAAATATGTGTGTGTGTGTGTGTGTGTGTGTGTATATGTGTAATTATCTCTAAAAATATGTACTTTTTTAACATCACACATAAAATTTCACTGCTACTTTTATTCCTAATCCACATTTGCAACCTTAAACTACAGACGTTTTCTTGGAATAAAAGTTGTTTACATTGTCAAGCATCATTAAAGCATGCAGTTTGTCTTTGAACAAACGTTACATTTTTTTATATAAAACATCTGCCAAATGCACAAATGTATTTTTTTTTTTACCGCCAACCATATAAAATATTTTTAGATCCCCCATAATGAATTGCCTTCTGTAAAAAAAAATACACAATAAACATCACACATATAGTTTTGCTACTACATTTATTACTAATCCACATCTTAACTTTCAGATGTTTTCTTGAAATATAAGTTAAGCTCCCGAGCATCACAAAGCATACAGACTGTCTTTGAAGAACTCCAAATAGCTTTAGATAAAAGCATCTGGCAAATGCATACATGTTTTATATGTGTGTATGTATTTACCACTAACCTTATGAAATATTTGTAGATCATCTAATGAATTGGCTTCTCTTTGAAAATATTAATTTTATTTTTGTTTGTGGACATCACACATACAACTTCACTACT
Organism: Oxygymnocypris stewartii; assembly: GCA_003573665.1. NCBI lineage: Eukaryota > Metazoa > Chordata > Actinopteri > Cypriniformes > Cyprinidae > Oxygymnocypris > Oxygymnocypris stewartii. The sequence continues at coordinate 18,640 of QVTF01018747.1, forward strand.
ACTTTTATTCCTATTCCACATTTGTAACCTTAAGTTACAAATGTTTTCTTGGAATAAAACGTATTTAAGCTCCCAAGCTTCATTAAAGCATGCAACTTGTCCTTAAAGTATGCGTGTCTTTGAATAAACTCCAAATTGCTTTTTTAGAGCATCTGCCAAATGCATAAATGTTTTTTTTAAACTCCAATCTTATATTTTTAGACCACCCAAAATGAATTGGCTTCTCTTTACTTTTTTGGGAACATTGTAAATAAAAACATAACATGTTCCTACTACTCTATCGCTAATCTACATTTGCAACCTTAAGGGTTACATATGTGCTGGAATATTTCCAAGCATCACCAAAGCATGCAACTTTCCCAAATCACCTGTTGCAGACAAAGTTCAGCAGAAAAGCGGCGGTCATGTGTTGGCAGGCAGCTGGGAGCAGGTGAACACGGCTTGTTCTGTAGATCATAACCAATTCTGCACGTTAATGCGGTACACGGTGGGTCAATGCAGTGTTTGTGTTCGTTTGTCTCCCCCATTGCAGGACCAAGATGGTTGGCTGGCAGAGAAAGCGCAATGAAATCCATCCTCTGCCAGCCGAAACAGATGCCCCGTCTTTCAAAACTGGCTCCTATCTTTTTCCATGTGCAGCTCTCCAGGCTTGGCCCTGCTCAGATTCTGTGGCTCGGTGTCATTTCTGGATCTGTTTGTCTTTGTTGTTGCCGGTATGAAGTCCATCAGAGCTGGCCTGCGTGTCTAGTGGGAAGGAGTCGTTGACGTAATCGCATTGCCGGGGTGGGCTGATTCGATTACACTGGGCTTCGAGCCTGAGGTTGCTTATTACACCTGTTGGAAACAGCGTTGACAGATGGTGCTTTTTTTGGCGATCTGGACTTTTTAAAATGTGTCGCTAAGGCAATCAAGCCGTAGAGGATTTGTAAGCATTTCCCTCAAAGATACTAAACCATTTAGCAAAATCCTGCATTTTATTCTCAACCAGATGCTAAATGTGCTGGAATAGTGTTTGATTCAAGCCATTATACTTTCCAGCACTCCTTTTATACAAATATAGAACGTGTTTTATTTACAAAAGCACTATTTATGCACACTCTGACTACGTTCAAACCTGGGATCTTCCTGCATATAGGCCTATTCATTTGTGTTGTTTCAACATTTCTCTTGTCTTTATTGCCATTTTCTTTAATTTAGTTCTTAAAAGCAATAATGCAACTGTGAGCGCCACATCGTGGACTCGTCAATCAATGCCGTTAGAGGCTTGAATTTAACCCTTTATAATAATCATGTACATTTTTTGTCTAAAATATACAAGCAAAGACTGGTCGCTTATAGATTGCACTTTGATCACTAAAAAAATGACTTTACTCATTTAATGTTGCGATAACTTTGGAAAGCAGGAGGTCAACAAAACTGCATATTTATGTATTGTCTAGTGATCATGTAAATGAGTTTTCTCTTTTTTTTTAAGCAATGACTTATAGATTGCACTTTATTCATACAAATCTGTGCTATTTACCTGGCGCATTTAATGGTGTGCTTTTATTTGAAAGATATTTGTATGCATTTTCTTGTGATCATGTAAACTTTTGACATTTTATCCCAGTACAATTGTCTAGTAAACATTATTAACCTTCATGTTGTGTTTCATTAAGTTCAACCTGAGAGGATTTTCTTTTACCAAAAAGTGCTAGTTAATATTACCAGATTGGACTAAAACTTTCTGACTTTGCTCCTCATACAGGGTAGAAAACTAACCAAAGTGTATTTTTTAATAAAAATTAGTTTTTACTGTTTTGGGATTTGTTTCCCCCCTGCCTTGTCACACTTGTGGTTCTCCTGTGGTTTGGCCTACAAAACATATTTAAGTGAACATTGCCAAAATATATATTTTTTTTATTCAATAACCGAGGTGCATGAGCTCAGACCAATGAGGCTTATGATCAATCGGTTCCAGAAAGAAACACAAAACAAGCTGATAAAAAAGGTGGAATAAAGGATTTGGTAATAAGATCACATAATGAGAGATTTACAAGCACAGCATAAAAGTTAAATCAAGATATTTTACTTAAGAAGCAAAATAACTTGCTTTGTAAAAATTTGACTCAAAATGAACATTCCATATGGCTAAAACAAGAAAAATATGGTGGTAAGAAAAATAAACTTAATTCAAATGGAAAAAAAGATTAGTTTTCTTAACCTATTGGCATAGATTTCTTTCTTGTTTAAAGTAAAAATAAAAGTTTTGATACATTTAAGACTTCACATCTAATGTCAATTTGCTTCTAAAGAAAATAAATCTTGGTTTAAGAACGCTAAGATATTTCTACTATGAAACAAGACAAAAATACTGAGTAAGAGCATGATTTTTGCAGTGCTGCAGTAGCGGGAACACTGAGTTCTCCGTGACCCACCTTTGACAAATGAAATATGACAGATCTGTGACCACACACGGCGGTTCAGAGCTCGAGGTGAGGATAAAGGGTTAAGTCACCGAATATTGTCCTTTGCAGGCAGTCAGATGAACTGCAATAAATAATGGTTATTGCCTAAAGTCTTCATTACAGTGAACCTAAGAGACATGTAAATGAAACTGGTCGTCGGCGTCGTTGGGTAGGTTTCGGCGAGCATGTTTAATTATCATCTCTCGCTCCTCTCTTGCCCTTCTGCAATCCCCAGCTCAACCCCCATACATGAATATATCCACGAAGAAACGGCCTTACTCTAATAATAATGAATAAAGCCCCATGTTTTATTTAACACAGCAGAAGAGAGGATCATTCGAGTGGCGGCGGAGTGGATGTAGAGGCAGAAATAAGTGGGGTGAGAGACGTGCTCGCAAATATTCTCTGCACACGCTCGGCCATGCGTGGTGTGAATGTGTGCGTGCATGCATGCCGGCTCTTTTGCTTTTATTTGCACCACCGGGGAAGTGAAACCAGACGTTTGCAGCAAAGCTAACTGGTCAAACATGAAAATAAAAGACAAGAACAGAAAGCATGTACATATTCCTGCCTCTCTGTAATCATTCTTGAGAATGTTATTGGCATACTGAGAGAATCTAATAAGGTTGGGGTCCTTGAGATGCAGTCGGTGCTGTCAGAGAGAGAGCGTGGTTGGAGACCGAGCCGAGATTGGAGTGGGCTCTTTGTCCTGAGGGACGTGGAGGGTCCTTGCACTCTCCCTGTCCTCATTATGGCAGACAAGGTGCTCGGCCGCGAATCAATGGCGACGGCTTGGACACTAATACAGGGCACATGTGGCAATAGGTTCATGCGTGTGTGTCTTCGAGTTGGTTTTTGTCCTGGAAAAGCCGTCGTTAGACTCCTTGCACGTTTGTAGACCATGCAGTCCCTCAGTGCTCCAGTTAATGGTGGTCATTTTTAATGTTGAGTTATTGCGCCATTGCAGACCTATAATGAAAGTGAAATGATGGTGATTTCAGAGCAGCGGGGTATGAAGACTGAACCGTGTTTGCTCTGCCTGCTGATTCTGTGCTTTATACTGCTGTTCGCATGTGTCATCAGATGCAAATGTTGCTGGAGAACACAATTAACCTTTTTAACGGGCCTTTTCCATCTCTTGTTTTTGGTGCGTAGTGGGAATCTTGGAGATGTATTCTCTGAAAACAATACTGCATAAAGTAAATGTTGTTTTATGGATGTTTTTATGAGAAAACGAGATGCAACAGTTACAATTCTGTCTGAAATGTATTTAATTATTTGTTATTTTAGGACTCATAACTAATTAATAGTCATTTACACTAAATCTCTATAAAAAATAAAGCACACTAAGCCTCAAATCAATAGTTTTTGTCAAATAAATGTAGTAATGCTTAAGTAAATGTAGGTATTACAACAATGTATTTTACATTGTGAAAAATCTCTAATAAAAGACAAGAGCAACTTGAGTGAAGTCTTCACTGTAATATTGATGCATGACGTCAAAATGAATCATGCAGGTCCATAATTAAATATCCAACTAAAGCATTTTTGATTTGGCCATTAATGCATATTGAGTAAATGTAAAAAATCATTAACATCATCAGATAACAGACATGGTCCAAACATATAGTGCATCCCTAGTGATTTTTCTCTATCAAATGCAAGTGCGGTCTTGTTTAAATACAGTATATCATGGATTAAGTTGATTTTTCTTACTCCATTAGATTTTTTTCTCTCTTGTTTTAAGCATACAGCTAAAAATACATATTCTCTGAAAACGAATCTTAATGTGTTGCACAGTAAAGCTTCTTGTTTTAAGGGTATTCTGTACAGTAGAAGAGTTCAGAAACCGGTTAGGAAAGTGATTGTTTGGCAGCGCAGGACCCTCCACCCGCGGGCCGCTGTCAGAGACTCTCGTACCGTTGCATCACCATCCGACTTTCGCCCTCTGCCGTGAAACCAGAGAGTTGAACGCGCTAAAGGGATTCGGTCGACATATTGAGTCCCTCCATTTCTGACAGCTGGCAGCGCTGGACCTTGTTGCTTTGCTTTGGACGGGGAAAGAGAGACAGAGGAAAATAAATAAAGCAGAGAGAGAGAGAAAAGAAACACGGATCAATACATATTTCAACAGCTGCTCCCCGCGAGTGTCTGTGAAGAAATGGAAAGGTGCAAAGTTACTGAAAGAGAATGAAAGGGATGAACAACACGGGGGCAGATAGAAACGCATCGCACGAGATGGACGGAGCGGAGAGCGGCGCTGTAAACAAAAACTGATTTAGAGAACTGACAGATGGCGAGTGGGGGGGCAGAAAAATGCCAAAGACCAGCAGTAAACGAGCACAAGATAGATTGATCTGGAAGCCTATAATTACACACAATTAGAGCTGCATGAGAATGCATAGAGATTCTACATAAACATAAATAAAGTAAAGAGCAGAAAGAGAAGGAAGAACTTGTTGTTTATAGTTCAGCTTGCCACATAGAGTTATACAGATGCATTGTATAGACATTTTAATGCAGTTCATCCTGCTTTCATACAATGCATTTTGTTGAATGTTATTTCTTTGCCAGATTTCCTTTAAATTATCAGGAAAACTACATAGTTTTGTCATATATATACCATTGCATATATATACCATCGTCAAATAAAAAGTTTTTTTGTCTAATTTTATAGTTATTTTCCAAGGATATTTCTGTGTTGTTGTTTTTTTAACATGATTGACTAGACTCAACATCACAAGTTGAAGGCTCAACTGAGAATATGAAGATGTGTTTATTGCTTTTCCTCAGTTGCAGCATTAGTTACTCTATGACTGAAATCTTGCAGTATGAGTAATTTCATGATAAACTGCAAAAAAGGCTTTTTTTAAAACTCGTTTTACAGTTAAGTCTATTTAAAAGTCCTTGAAACGTAACAGAAACACAAGATATTCAAGCTAGTTTTCAGGGAATGTATGTTTAATGTAAGTGTATTCTTCCAGTTAAACATCCCTAAAATAAGATCAAGAGCAAATATTAGAATTAAGTTTGTTTTGAGAAAACATCTTGAGCTAAGCTTGTCTCGAGTCTTAATATATATCGCACAGAGAAATGTTGTTTTAAGAATGTGTTAACTGAAAACATGGTTTGTTGATGTCAATTTGGATTTCTGTCCAAAATTGATAAGCCTAAAATGAGAATATGAAGGTTGATTTAATTATTATTTCTCAGTTGCAGCATGACCAAAATCTTTCATGGTAATGTGAGTATTTCTCAATTAATTCCAAACAAAAGAGGTGTTTTTTCCAGTTAAAAATATCAAAGATTCCTCTACTTGCACACATTTAATGCATGTTTAATATAAGTGTATTTTGTCTCAATGCACAGGTAGATTGTGTTCTTTGGGTAAAGTATAAACGAGTTAAAAATAGATGCACACACAGTAAGACAAAATACACTTATATTCAAGAAATGAACATGTATGAAAATAAGTCTTTGTTAACGTAGATGGCTTTAAGGATATTTTGTACTGTAAAATAAATACCAATATATACTTTAGACCAAACCTTGACAGAATAATTATTTATTTATTAATTTTGATTAAAATATTTCTTTAAGACAAGATGCTTTCCAGTTTTATTTTCTTAATTTAATATATCTATTACTTTTGTAAACAGTAAAAATACAATGTATGGCTGAGTATATCATGACAGAATTATGTTTTTTAAGAGTTGCTTTTCATGTAAACACAGCTTGTTTTAATGATATTTTTACTGTAAAATAAGTAAAAAATTCTAGTAGAAAACTTAAATATAAAATACATACAAAAATAAAATGTATAACAGTTACTTTTAAACAAATCATAACATAATTATGTGTTTATATTTTGGTTGAAATATTTATTTAAGGCAAGATACTTTTCAATTTTATTTCTTTATTTAATATTTCTTTATTAATTTATCCACTAGTGTTGTGAATTAAAAAAATGCATTTGAGTAAATCATGGCAAAATAAAAAATATTTAAGTCTTAAAAGCTTCTCATGTAAATTCAGCTTGTTTTAAGTATATTTTTATTGTAAAATAAGCAAAAAAGACTAATTCAAACCTGAAATATGAAATTGCACATGCAATATAAGATATTGGACATACAACTATACTGACTTACCAAAGCAGCATGCAGTAATCGTGGCCGTGTTGTATCTGAGAAAACAGCTGGATTAGACCAGACCTGATTCCCTCATTACTCAGTCGTGACATATATTGTAGAGTAACTGTTTTCTCCATAGTTTGTATGTATATAACGGCATGAATGACTGTACAGTGCTTGCTCTCAGGATCGGTATGGCCCTAATGCTGTGCTTCTCTCGTTAAAACATCCTTCCAGCAAGACGTGCCACTAATAAGCATGTGCTTCTGCGTATTACCCTGGTAATGAGTGGTTGTTAGCTCGGCTATGCCTCGCTAATGAAAACACGGCCCTTATATCCACGGCTTGTTCCGTGGAAAAAGTCTCAATTTGAGGTTACTGAGAGATCAGAATCTTATCAGCGCCACAGCATTATATGTGAGGACAACGAACATGTACACGGCTGCAGACAGATATACGGCCATCCGCTACAAGCATTGTTCAATTCCAACAAGGCATGGCGCCTGGTGTGATAATTCCCCAACGGAGATATTCGCCACAATTTTTAGCCATCCATTTTTTTTCTTGGTCAGGCACGTATTAGATATTCCAGCTGTGAAGGTGCAGATGGGACTTTATAGCAATCAGAAGCTGATATTAAAGAAATAACTCAGCCAAAAAATGGAAATGTTGAGGACATAAAGGGAATTGTTTCATTCTTGGATCCAGATTGATGTGGTCACTGTTAACGGTTGTAAAGGACAAATAGCAGCGTACGGCCGAATACATGATGAAAGAAGCATGATTTTTCATGTCATATATTCTTTATTTCTATAACTTGAGTACTTCATGGCAGAATATGTTTTTTTAGGTAAAATATTCATTAAAGGCAGTGTATTTCCCAGTTTTATATTCTTTATTTTACACATTTAACTGTTGTAAAGAAAACAAATAGCAGCGTATGGTGGAGTAAATCATGTCAGAATTATGTTTTGTACTTTAAGACAAGATACTTTCCAGTTTTATATTTGATACATTTGTTTGATATGTCTATAATTTAAATGTTTTTACCAAGAGGTTTGTCAACAAAATTAAAAGAGAATCGTAAAATTGATTCAGTGTTCAGATTCTATTTTGTGCATTATTGCATATTTAATAATTGTTTGTGTATTTTTCAGTTTTATATTTTTTTTATTTAATATTTCTGTAATTGTTGTAAAAAAAAGATCAGAATATGGTAGAGTAAATCAAGAAATAATTATGTTTTTTGGTTAATTTTTATTTTATTTTAATGCAAGATACTTTCCAGTTTTATATTCCAGATTTTATATATTTATATTTGATATGATTTGAGGGGTTTTACAGAGGGATTTGTTAATATAATATTGTTTTTTATTTATTTATTTTCAGTATTTTGTTTAACTCATCATTTGTCAACAAAAATAAATTATAATTTTAAACTTGGCTTCTTTCGGTGTTCAGATTATATTTTGGACATTTATGCATATTGGTGCATATTTATTTAGATATTGATGTATATTTATATTTTGAACATTTTGAAGGCATTTACAGATAGGATTGTTAATATATATATTTTTTATTTTTTCTGGCTGTTGACAGTGTTTTTGATAAGATTAATTTGTCAACAAAATGAATGTTAAATATGCTTTATTCAGTATTTTGTAAATCAGTGCATATTTATTTCGATAATGCATCAGTTCAAACATAACATTTCAGAATGCAAATCAGTTGTCTCAGTGTACTGTGATTAATCAGCTGTTGAAGTATGGTAATATCCATTTGTTTTTACTCTATTGGCCTGTAGTCTAAAGGCTCAGATTTGGAGGATTTATTTTGCACATGAAAAAGCAGTAAAAGACGTGCGGCCTGCGTCGTGCTAACACCACACAGCTCTTGTTATTGTGAATTAGGGAATCGTGCTAATCGGGATCATGTGCACCGGTGTGATATTCCATTAAGGAAGCGCAGAGACGTAAAGGCATTAGTTTGGGGGCGGCAGTGTGACATTTCTTTAATTGTGAGAAAGGAGGAGATCTCACGGCGTGATTGAGCGCTTGTATTACCCTAATTTGGTTCGCAGTCAGATGGCAGTGTGTTATCGCCCAAGGATGTGCCACTAATTTGGTGTTGGGGGATATTTCTCTGTCAGTGTCTTGTGTTCTTTATCAACAGGCGCCGATGAAGTTCCTTCTAAACATGACAAGTTGAAGCCTAAACCGAGGATATATGAAGGAGTCTTTAGCAGTCCGGTTTTCCCGCCGTCTCTGTGACCGTGCAAATGCATATCACCCGCATGCCACCAATTTCCCTCCATTTTCAATTTGAATATCATTAACCAAAAAGCCAATTTTTTAGCATTTTAATTAATATCTTAATGAATTCCGTCGCATTTATGTCCTGTTTGGGTGAGCAAGATATTCATGGGTAATGAAATTGACTTTAATTTCCGAATGAAGCCGCTCATGTAGTTCCGCCTTTGCTTTTGCTGCACAGCTTTTGGAGAGCTGCCTGCAAAGAAAACTTGAATTCATTGTTTAAATAGCACCATCCAATTAGTTAGCCATTTTGTGCTATATTTCTTCCATTTGCATAATCAAATAAGGTCATTTAAGGATTTTAGTCGCATTAATCCTGTATTTATTAGAATTAAAGCATCATTTTTGTCATTATTCCTCAAGCTCATTTGTAAGGTGATAAAATGAATTCCACTGACATTAAATACTGCTTAAAACACAAGGTGTGTGTGTGTGTGTGTGTGTGTGTGTGTGTGTGTGTGTGTGTGCGCGTGTGTGTGTAACATATATAGCAGTGTGGATAGTTTGTTCTTTGATTGTATATGCATGTATAGTAAAGAAGCTGCAAAACACTTCAGTCACACTTAAAAATGTCATTGCATTGTATTTAATGCCAAGCATCAATCTAAGTGTTATCTTTAAATAAACCGAAGCATTTTATTTTCATTTTGAACAAGTTGCATCACTGATCACAAATTTGTCGTCGGTTAGATTTTGCAATTATTTTGAAAAAAGTATCTTCTGCTCACCAAGACTGTAAAAAATATAGTACATTTTTTTTTAATTTTTAAATATTTGTATAATTTAAAATAACTATTTTGTATTTGAACATATTTTAGTGTAATTTATTTCTGTGTTGCGCAGCTGTATTTTCAGCATCATTACTCCAGTCTTCAGTGTCACATGATCTTCAGAAATCATTCTAATATGCTGATTTGATGCTCAAGAAACATTTCAGATTATTGTGAATTTTGACAACAAAAAAGCTTCATATTTTTGTGAAAAATTTGATTTTTTTTTTTTTTAGGATGCCTTGAAGAATATAACGTTCAAAAGAACAGCATTTATTTAAAATCGAAAAATGAAGCAACATTATAAATGACTTTACTGTTACTTTTGATCAGTTTAATGCATCCTTAATGAATAAAAGTAATTTTTTAATGCATCTAGTATTTTCTATATTATTTTTTTATATTCAAATTCAGACAAAAAGCCTTGGACATTCTGGTTGTCAGATTTGTGTAACGTTCATATGTCAACATAATGACCTCCATCTGAGGAAATATGATGTGAAATAGCTGATTAAAAATCATTTGTGAATCAGAAAGTTGAGAAACACAAGAATAATTTCTTTGCAGATGCCCCTTGCTCTGATATTTAATGCAAGGACTTTTTTAGATACGATTTAACTGTCCAAAAGTTTCCAAATACTTGCATTGCATCCTGACACAGCCGTGCTATAAAGCTCTGCAAACTGCATTTCAATTCCTAAATGTACAATTCCTAAGTTTATAATTTAAATATATAATATTAAGTGTGAATCCAGCAGAAACGTTTGACAAGCGATTGACACAGATTGGTTTCTCACCTCTCGTTTGCACAAAGTTCAGCAACTTTCCTCAACTTTCTGAGGCGTGCATTACATTTTCAATATTCAAGGCTGTTGATAGATTTCAGAACTGACACAGAAACCGCTAATCAGCCAAGCGGACATTGTTATCGATGACAACAATCTCAAAAATGGGTGATTTATTGGCCTGGCTGATGGACCGGTCTGTCACTAGAAGATGTCATTACCCCACATTGACTTGAGTAAACTATCCTGATGTTTGACAGGGTTTTACACTAACATAGAGAGTATAAAAGCCACGATAACCAGCAGTGACGATCGCGCTCACATGACCTTTGCATGGACCACATGCATTCAAATCCATTAGCCAATAATGAGAACTTCACAAAGGCCAATTAGCTGCCTAATGTTGGGAAAAACTGTCATAATGCTGTTGAGATTTTGCTGACAAGTCAATGATCCAGCAAATACGAACCGTTTTCCAGATCCACACAGATATAATTACATTTTTCATGAGATTTTTTTCCATTTCTATTCCATATGTCCAGTGTCCATCTGAACTCTCGATGGATATCGATCTGTTTACCCCAGATCTCTTAATACAGACATGGGCGATGTGAAACCGATATATGTGTCGATTCAATCAAGTAGACCTGAAAGAAGGAGGCTAAGATCCATCTCGCTTAGCCAACATTGACTACATGACATTATGATACTGTCTGTGCAGTAAAAATAGAGATTCAATCCATTCTGTCTCGGCCTGAACAAACTCGGCCTGTTTCACACAACCTTCATCTTGCCACGCATGAGCGTTGAGCACTTCGGCTGTAGATTTAAACAGAAAATAGAGTGATTTCTTCGGGATAACTCACTTCAAATGAGTTGTGTAGCACATAAACAGTTGAAACCATCTGGATTCAGTCAGATATACTGAATACAAAGTGCAATTTGTACCCGTCAGTGGGTGTTTAACCTGTCAAGCCTGACCTTTGTTGCTTTATAAAAACCTAATTTAAGATGTTTATGTGAATGCATAGGAGAAACTGCACATTGTTGGGTTTTAAAATGGAAGTTCAGCCATAAATGAATGTTTTTATTGTTCCTCATCCTCATATAATTTCATAACTTGTTTTATTCTGTGAAATCCACAAAAAAAAAAAATTTTTGAGAATGTTTTAGCTGTTTTCGATTATGCGTTTATAGTCAATGGGGTCAAAAACATCTCTGACTTTCATTGTATGGACAAAAACATTGAAAATCTTATTTTATGTTTCAAATGAGGAAAGAAAAATCTGAAAAGCTTTTCCAATTTAATCCCTCTTCTTCTTTTATCTTCATTAGCGTATTTTTAGTGGTCCTGCATTGTGATAAATGCATTTGTAAAGTGCAAAAACCATTTGGATTCAGTCAGATAATGAATAACAAATTATGTTTATACCATCAATAAGTGTTTAACCTGTCAAATCTGACAGATGGGGAATAGATTACGCTCTTACTTTATGTTGCTGTATAAAAGACTAACTAAATGAGTACATGTGTAACTTTTTACTTCTAGAGTTAAGGTTAAAATTAAGTAAATACATTTGGGAAACTGTATATTTCTTGGGTTTTAAAATGGTTGTTCGGCCAAAAACGTATATTGTCATTGTTTTCTCACATTCATATTTTCACACAAAAACATGCATACTGGAAGAATATTTTAACATTTCTTTTTCATAGAATTAACATCAGTGATGTTGCGATTTTAAGATGTTTAAGATGGCATGCACAGTACTTATTAAAGAGTGTAATAAAGTCTTTTCAGAAGGAGTTTTGCATGTCACACTGCAACTACCCTAATAAGTGTGCACTAAAGTGTGCTACAGCCTTACCTCTCTCAATTGCAGCAAATATCTGTCTGCCTGGTCAAAACTGCCAAAAACTAGCTTTGGATGTGTCTAGCTTTAATACCCAGACATGTCAAGTAAAATGGATTTGTAGTATTTACTGGCTTTAGTTAAACCATGCACACACATGCCAGGACATCTCGCTTCCAGAATGAGATTCCAGATGCTGCTTCTAAACAGGTCGTGCATCGTTACTGTGTGTTTGTCAGAGATGATTCATTGTGTCGTCATGATGTATAAAGTTGAAGCAGACCGTTCTTGTCATTGACTTGCTCTCAGTTTGAGTTAAATCTGTACACATGCACTCTAGATCGGATCGATTCTTTGTGACTATCTGCACTGCCTGGAATGGTCGATAATGTTTCATAAATCATTTTTGATTAATGAATGAGATTGCATTTAGTTAATTTTGTTTCACATTTTGGGAATAGTGATGTTGATATTGATTTGCTTGAATTATTACTAGCATGAGCCATAGTTAAAGCAATGGTAAATCATTCCTTGTTCATGTTTCACTGGCTTGTATTTGTCAAATCCAGTCACCTTTATGTATATGACACTTTATACCATACAGACCGTTTAAATAAATGATGCAAACTTCAAATATGACAAATTGCACTGAAAAGCAGCTCTATAAAGCAGTAAGACCTTGATCTTGGACTTTGTACTGCCAACTGTTTCATGGTTGCTTTTTAATGCAACAAGTGTTGCATTTTTGTAGTGTTTTTTTTCTCAGTGATAATAAAATTGCTTCTCCTAGAGGAGAATGAGGTTGTTCTTTCATAGCTTGTGAGTTCTCATTTATATTTGAGTATCAGCTTTGTCTTTCCATTAGGAGAAATACGAATAGAAACGATTAAGTTTACTGTCATACTATAAGAGTACAGAGCTATGAAATGAATGTGGAAAGCAATTCAGATCATTTATAATTTTATTTGCCAAGAATTTGATGATAAATGAATCATGGAATAGCTTATTATTAAGTATATGCACATATTTGTTCATGATCATGTTTTCAAAATGCACTATTCAAATAGCTTAGAATCATAAAACTAAGAACATAAATCTGTTAACAATTGCATTTTATCAGTTAAAAACTATGAACATAAAAATATGGCTCACTTTAGCAATATTCAATTTGTTAAAAAGCTTTAGAGGTAACTTCAAGTCTTCATTTGCTCTCCATTCATTCTCATTACTGTCTCATTTGTATCCCGTGGACTCTTGTGCATGGATTTATTTCTTCTGTAGAACCCAAAATGGTCATTTTCCCCATACAAATACAATGAATGGAGACCAGAGCTTTCAAGCCTCAAAAAGGGTGGAAAAGCACCATAAATGCAGTCCTTACTTGCAAGTCATCTGAAGCCATGTTATAGCTTTTTGTGAGGAACAGGCCAAAGCTATTCCTTTCAATAGCACCTAAAGGCTATTTATATGCGTTATACATTTGGTACATTGTGTTGTATAGTTTAAGTTCACAGTTTGAGATATTGTTGAGATCTCTGTATTGTTGAGACTCATGAGATTTCTTGATTTCTTTCAGAGACAAAGGTTCATTTACTCTCCATTCGTTCTCATTACGATCTCATTTGTGTCCTGTGAACTCTTGTGCATGACTTTCTTTCTTCTATAGAAGGCAAAATGATTTTTTTCTACAGAATGGTAATTTTCCCCAAGCAATTTCAATGAATGGAGACCAGAGCTTTCACGCCTTAAAAAAGGATGCAAAAGTACCATAAAAGCACCATAAATGCAGTCTGTGTGTGATAGCGTAAATCTTCTGAAGCCATACTATAGCTTTTTGTGAGGAAAAGAGTGCCACTATTCCTTTAATAGCACGATGAAATACATTTGATCAGTTCCTTTGTATTAGATTGAGATCTTTGACTCTCAGCACAGATTGAGACATTATTGAGATCTCGTTGAGACACATACAGTATGAGATTACTGTAGTTGTCCAGATTAAGCTTCTGAGAAAGTGACTACAGCAAGTGTTCATTTGCTATTCATTGAATCTCATTACGGTTTCATTTGTGTTACATAAACTCTTGTGCACGACTTTCTTTCTTCTATTGAACCCAAAAGGATCTGGACATACGGTGCTATACAACACAATTGATCAAATGTAGAACACGATGCATATAAATAGCCTTTATGTGTCATTAAACGAATAGCTTCGGCCTATTCCACACAAAAATATATAGTGTGGCTTCCGATGACTTGCAATATGTCAAGTATGGACTGCATTTATGGTGCTTTTGCATCTATTTTTGAGGCTTTAAAGCTCTGGTCTCCATTCACTGTAATTGTATGGGGGGGGAAATCGGTAGCTATTCTATGGAAAAAAAACACCTTTTGGGTTCAATAGAAGAAAGAAAGTCATTCACAAGAGTCCACAGGAAACGAATGAGACCGTAATGAGATTCAATGGAGAACATTAATGGACACTTGCTGAAGTGACCTTCTTCTCAGAGGTTTCTTCTTCACAAAACACATTGTATATCCCTCACAGAGATTCAGTAGAGATCTCAACAATATCTCAAACTGAGTCAAAGATCGAAATCTAATAAAATGCAATGATCAAGTCTTTAAAATGGTGCATGTATGTAGTCTTACAGTGTTATTAAAGGAAAGCATCAGTGTGGCTTCAGTAGACTTGCATTATGGAAAGTATGAAGTGCCTTTATGGTGGTTTGGCATCCATTTTTTGAGGCTTGAAACCTCTGGTCTCCATTTATTGTAACTGCATGGGAAAATTACCATTATGGGTGCTACAGAAGAAAGAAAGTCGTGCACAAGAGTTTATGTAACACAAATGAAACCGTAATGAGATTCAATGAATAGCAAATGAACACTTGCTGTAGTCACTTTCTCAGAAGCTTCATCTGGACAACTACAGTAATCTCATAATATATGTGTCTCAACGAGATCTCAATAATGTCTCAATCTGGAATGTGTGGAATAGGCCGAAGCTATTCGTTTAATGGCACATAAAGGCTATTTATATGCACCATGTTCTACATTTGATCAATTGTGTTGTATTAGTCGTATCTGAAATGGAACATGTGGTTCTTTAGCACCGTATGTCCAGTAAAGCGGCTTTAGTTTCAGTGCCGTGGCAGTAGCAGTGAGATAAGCACCGATGGGGTCTTTAAGTGGATCACAGGAGTGATGATGGTGGTTACTCAGTCGAGTTAGTGTCAAACCCCTCCCGCTCTTAATACGCCGGCTGTTTGTTGCACTGGCGGCTTTAATCACGACGGCATCGGAGGTTTAATCCTGTATGCTCCCATTACACCGGAGTCAAAGCACTTTCACACCCCAGTTAGTGTCATATTCCAGCGGTGCCGGTGTTGTGTAATGCACTCAAGGAGTGCTAATGCTATGCCTCATTGCGGGGCTGCCTCGTGTTTATTAAATTGCGAGGTTGCACCAGTTGGCCTGAGCTGTTTTGATGCTCCTCTGTTGGGTGATGTGTGTGTTTGTGTGGTTCGTCGGGTAAACATGGCGCCTCTGGTTGCTTTCGCAGACTGTCTGTCTCCCACCTGCTTACCCACACGGCTTCCAACAGCGCACGAATGCAATCAAACGCATTTACTGCGCTCGCCATGCATTCTAACACGCTTCCTGTTGGAGAAACCTTTCGTCCATGGAGACTTCTCAGGCATGATTGTTTTTTAAACTACATCATAGTCTGTCATGTACTGATTTGAGTGTAATTGTGAACTCTGTATGTTTTACTAAGGTTGCAGTGATTATTGCCTGAATTTGTCTATTATGTAAATTCTTTTATAAGAGCAAGTCGCACAAGTTACTTGTTAAATTAAATTTTTGAAATTAGTGCTGCATCAGTATTATGATTCTGACTGATACCATTTAAAAGTTTGGGTTGGTAAAATGTAAAGTTTTTTTTAAATAATAATTTTCTCCCCGCCAATTGGTTGCATTTATTTGAAAGGTACAATAGAAACAGTAATATTGTGAAATATTATTACAATTTCAAATAAAATAATATAAATAATAAATGCCAAAATAAAATTTTGTATGGTAAGCCGATAATTACTTTAATGTCAAGGGAGTTAATTGAAAAACCATTCCAATATTTAACTGCAATATATGCAATATTCTATTAAAATATGATATTATTATTATTATTATACAATATTTTTCTACATAAACAAAAAATAACACAAAAAATAATAAATAATAAAATTGTATTAAAATACTAATATATTTAAATAATAACTACAAATTGTAATGTAATCTATATGTGTGTGTGTGTATATGTATGTGTGTGTATGTATGTATATATGTGGGTGTGTGTGTGTGTGTGTGTGTATATATATGTATATGTATGTGTGTGTATGTATGTATATATGTGGGTGTGTGTGTGTGTGTGTGTGTGTGTGTGTGTGTATATGTATGTGTGTGTATGTATGTATATATGTGGGTATGGGTGTGTGTGTGTGTGTGTGTGTGTATATATATGTATATGTATGTGTGTGTATGTATGTATATATGTGGGTATGGGTGTGTGTGTGTGTGTGTGTGTGTATATATATGTATATGTGGGTATGGGTGTGCAAAGTTTTCTCTGCTTTCTTGCCCTAAAAAGGACCTACAAGGTTAATGCAAAAACTACGATGAAATCATGACATTAAGAATGAATAATCATTTTAATATGTTGACTGACAGCACTAATAAAAATGTAATTCGTAATGTCTTTTTTCTTTCCAAGTACCCCCAGATGGGAACTGCTGTTTCAGAGTGTGTGTCATGCTCACGGTGACATACAGAGCTCGGCAAGATTTCTTTTCAGCCCACGCAGAAATCTATGTTTGAAAAAGTGCTTCTTTTTAAGCTGGATGTGATGCCAGCATTACTTGAACCACCAACTGTTATTTTACCCAGAACGTTGGCAAAAAGATCTGAATCTGTAATAAGGAAGCACCAGGCAGCGCGACGAGAAATCTAGACATGTATAATATAGCGGAAAGACAGATTTCTCTGTGGACCCACTAGTTAGTGGAAAAACAGTAGGTAATTTGCACCATCATTTTTAATGCAGGGTTGTGTGAGAAAACACAGACGTGCTCAATTCAGACAGGATTAAAATTGCAAAGTATGTCTGTGCAACACTAATTTACCTGAAACCTCAGGGAAAACCAGTCCCGTCCGACTAGGGCTTAAATACACCGCAATAAAAGCCATCTGCCGGTTTCTGGTCGTCTTTTGGGAGGGACGTTCTGGAGGAGACGGGACCCGGTTTATCCTCCATCTCCCGTGTAATACGAGCCCGTCTGTCTCCGTGCAACGCACCTTTCTCATGGAGGTTAATGGGAATGACACGAATATTAATACCACCATTATTGCTAAGCCTGTGAGATGTGTTTGAGTTTGACACGAGAGCGGCTCTTGTGAAGGCAGGCAGCGGGGTCACGCTCCGGGTCGGGTCGCTGACATCCACCGTCGACCCTTAGACGTGATGAACATCCATTCCTCTCCAACTTAAGATTCACTCTTGAGTCATAACACCATCTGCAAATTGTTTCTGACAAAGTCAGCACCGCCGAGGCTGTAAAGTCCTTACATGGATGGGAATGAATCAGGGAAACTTCAACCTGCTGGCTAATCAGTCACAATACTAGGATACTATACTATATGTAATATATATGCAATAAATGACAGTTCATTCATCATTTGCTCACCCTCGTGTTGTTTTAAACCTGAATGCCTTTTATTACAGAATCAATAGACTCCTTGCACCGTGATCAGACTCAAATTGACTTCATTGTTAGATGAAAATCATCCCTTCTGCTGCAGTTCTCGAATCTCATTCTGCATTTTGTATGTTTCATTTGGTGTATAACCAAACATGAAAACTTTTGTGTTGATGATAAGACTTTTTGAATCAATTGAGATAAATAACAACACATTTTCATCATGTTCCTCACATATGAAGTCCCTTATGCTCATCGAGGCAGCATTTATTTAAACTAAAATACAGAAAATACTGTGGAATAATTATTGTAATTTAAAATAAATGTCTTCTATTGTAAAATGCAATTTATTTCTGTAATTTAATGCTGAATTTTCACCATCATTACTTCAGTCTTCACGTCTGTCACATGATCCTCATTCTAATATGCTGATTTGCTGCTTAATAAACATTTCTTATTATAATTTGTTTAAAATAGTTGTTCTGCTTCTTATTTGTGTGGAAACCATGATACATTTTTCTTTTTAGGATTATTTGATGAAAAGAAAGTTCAAAAGAATTGACTTTTGATCAATTTAATGTGTCATTGCTGAATAAAAGTAATAATATATCAACAATTTATTTTTGAACAGCAGTGTTAATATTATGACTTGCATGAGTCATAAAGACTACTTTACCATTCTCAATTTTTATTTGATATTATTATTATTATATTTGCGTTTTTATGATTTTTCAAGATTCTTTTAAAATTCCTTTTTATCTTTCAAAAAATTAAATAATAAAAAAATCAGTATACAGTGCTTTAACTCACATTCTTGGCTGTTTTTCCCATCAAATGTGTCTCATGAACTATGAATGAGCGAAACCACTTTAATGTTTTTTTTATTAGATTTTTTATATTTAATATTTTTATTGGTGTTGTATACAATTTTTAAAGATTTACGATTCTGAAAAAAAAATTGTTTCAAAGACAAACAATTCGGCATGCGAGGGTGAGCAAATAATAACTGAATTTTCATATTGAAATGAACTACTCCTTTAACTCACAGTCTTGGCAGTTTCTCCCATCAAACCCGCCGCCGCCGCCGTGACTCCAGCACCAGCCGCATCGGGTCTCGTATACTTTGGACTGGGTTAAATTGCCGCCCCTTCAGAAGTGCATTGCAAACCCCCGCGGGACCTCGGCTGCGATTGCTTTCCTCTTTCTCTCCGCACGCCTCCAGTCCTATCACAGCACCAGCAGCTGCTTAAAAATTCATGTGTGTGGATTTTGGGTCATTAAAGAGCAATCATTTGGGTTTCTTTAATGAAATCCAATATTCATGAAAATTGATTTTTCTTGGTCTGTTTTTTTCTTTCCTTGTCGTCCTTGGCTGTGTTTGCATGCATTTGTTGGTTTTGGTTAAGAATAGCATAGGTTAATGTTATCTCATACCGTGGGGCCAATTATTGCATGAGTTGGCGGCGAAGACGGCTAATCACCTGATGCATGACTCCTAGGGTTCACCACCTAGTTTAAGACGTTGTGTCCAGCGGCAAGGCACTTCTTCTGTATTTATTCCTGGAAGCGCCATTCTTCTTGAATAAAAATCAGCAGGGTTTACGCAAGAGTATTAAAGGGATAGTTCACACAAAAATTAATTATTTTACTAGTTCCAAACCTGTATTAATTTCTTTGTTCTGCCGAACACAAAGGAAGATATTTTGAAGAAAGTTTGTAACCAGGCTGTTTTCGGGCAATACTATGGAAGTCAATGGTGCCCCCAGAACTGCTGTGTTTTCCCGCATTCTTCAGAATATCTTCCTTTGTGTTCAGCAGAACAAAGACATTCATAAAGGTTTGGAACTACTTGAGAGTGAGTAAATGATGACTGAATTTTCATTTTTGGGTGAACTGTCCCTTTAAGGTGAGCCGTGGTTGGTACGGACTTTACTAGTTAATTAGTTGGAGTAGTTATTCTTAGCCTCAGGTGGCACACGTCTATTGATGCCCACAGTTTGTCGACTGAGCGTCTGATAAATATTGCAATCAAAACTGAAAAGTACCTTGAATGCAGTGTAAGTAATTTAGATAAAAGCATCTGCCACATGCATACATGTAAATGGAAGTATTCTAAAAATGGCAGATGTAAATTCGTTGGCTAGTTTTAATGCGGTTTCTTCTGTGATTTGTATGCAATTAATATGCAATGCTTTTTCCAGACTAGTCCATTAACTGTTTTAGGCAAAACCCACCCCTAATTATGCACAAAAACTTACTTTATATGTCAATCATACAGTCTTTTCCTGTCGTGTATTGGCCAAAATAATCTTCCAAATACAAATGTTGTTTTACAATATAAGCATGTAGCAATAACCCAAATATCATGGGATTTGTGATGCAATGCCCATGTTAACCTTACACAATGCAAATCCACGATGAAGAAAACTCTAAAGCAGCGGTGCCCAACCCTGCTCCTGGCGATCGACTGTCCTGCAAAGTTCAGCTCCAACTCTAATCAAACACATCTGTCTTTAGTCTTCAAGCGATCCTGAAGATCTTAATTAATTGCTTCAGGTGTGATTGTTTAGAGCTGGAGCTGAACTTTGCAGGACAGTTGATCGCCAGGTGCAGGGTTGGGCACCGCTGCTCTAAAGCATACTCTAGTCTATCCTTTCAAAGTTTGGGGTTGGCAATATATGTTTTCAAAATGAGTCTCTTCTCCTCCCCAAAGCTGCATTTATTTGATTAAAAACACAGTAAAAACAGTTGCATGTTGAAATATTATTACAAATCCAAATACATATTTTCTATTTGGATATATTTTGAAAAATGTAATTTATTTCTGTGATACAAAGCATCATTGGGATTTTCAGCATCATTATTCCAGTTTTCAGTGTCACATGATTCTTCAGAAATCATTCTAATGTGCTGATTTGCTGTTCAAGAAACATTTATGATTATTATCAATATTGAAAACATTTTTGTTGTTGTTGTTGTTGTTGAAACCATGATATTGCACTCAAAACTGCCAAGTAGTCCAAAACTGGAATATGCAATTAGTTTTCTATGCAGTTTTGTTGGTGTTTTTCAATGCATTTGTGAAATGGTTAGTGTTTTATGCCATTATTTGAAGACTTTTTCCAGACCAGTCTATTTCGTGCAAACCCAACCCTAAATTTTGCACAAAAATTAACTTTTTCAATCTGACAGTGTTTTCCTAACCAAAATAAGCTTCCAACAGTAAATAAGACCTAAAACTGCTGTTTTACCCAAATATCATGGGATCGGTGATGCAACGTTCATGTGAAGCTTACAGAACGAAGGCGTTTAGAAGCAAAACTCTTTGTAATGGCTCCATTGTATCAATGATTCAAAATACACATGATAGCAATAAACAATGACATCCAACTGGGCGAGAATATTGACTAAAGAGTTTGAAATTCATAGCAGCTGTTTCCTCAAAGCCGTCCTGATAATCCACAGCTCCCCTTTCTGCTTTTAAACATCATCTTTTTCTTGTCTTCTTCTTTCACTGCCAATAATTGCACTGTTGAAGGACACATCCATATTGTTAGTTCCTGCAGCTTGCGCTGGCTTATGGCTGCTTTGTGTTTTGTATCAGTATATGCTATAGCACAATTACATACTTCAGTGAAGCAGGGGAGGTGATCTTCTCTCAGTGTGTCTGATTGTTTTATTTCAGTCGTTTTTCATTTGTCGTCATCCCCGACCTTATCGCTTTTCCCATTGCTGAATGGACCGGAGAGACTCTCAGAGCAGCGGTCCACACCTTCTCTGCATCGTGCTGTTTTCTATGCTCTTTTTTTGTCTGTTTTTGCACCCTGTAGATATTCTGTGCCCACATATATTTTTCCTCGCATTCTGTTTCTCCCAGGCCACATTGGCCATGGTGAGGCCAAGAGAAGGCCATGCAGCGCTGCACAGCATGGTGTTTTTGGAGTGCAAATGCAGAGGTAGACAAAAGAGCTCAGAGATTGTGTGTGTGTGTGTGTGTGTGTGTCTCTCTGTGTGTGTGTGTGTGTGTCTCTGTGTGTGTGTGTCTGTGTGTCTGTGTGTGTGTGTGTCTGTGTGTGTGTGTGTATTATGCATGAAATGAAGAGTGTAGCCACGCACATATGTATCGGCGAGATAGAGAGTGGCAGCCCTCAACTGATGGGTTGCCTCCCAAAAATGGGTCGCGGGTCTTTTCTGATGGGTTCATGTACTGTTAGAAACAACACAATGCGTAATGCAATAATAAAACGCAACTAATCATATTATCGTGCATTGCTAGGATAACAAAACAAGCTTAAAATAGGCCCTGTTTGAATAGGGTTCAACAAAAACACCTAGACTACATGTGTGTCTCTTTTTGTAAGCTGCGCTCAAGCACTTTTTACAGCCTTAAGGTGTTTTATGAAATAAATTTGCATTTAAAATGTATTTTACATTTTATTAGGTAAAAACAATATTTTTAAAACAATACCATGCACTAAAATGTGTATGTGTTGTAAAAAAAGGCTGTAGACAAATGCTTACACAAACTGATGCTGTAATGCAGTTTTCCTGTGCATATCTGAAGATTGATTTTAAACTGAGGCCTTGTCGTACTAATTCTTTCCCTCGTTTCATTGTACTAATTATTTCTGTCATTTTAGTAAATCTAAGCCACATTTTACCAATTCATTCCTTTTAGTAAATTGTGACCACGTCGTATTAATTCAATCCCTCGTTTTAGTAAATCGTGACCATGTTGTACTAATTTGTTCCCTCAATTTAGTATATAATGGCCAAACTGTACTAATTAGTTCACTTCTTTTAGTAAATCATGGCCACATCATTGTAATCAATTCCATCAGTTTAGTACAACATGGCCATATCGTATTGATTCATTCCCTTGTTTTAGTAAATCGTGGCTGTTGTGCTAATCCGTTCCCTCGTTTTAGTACATTGTAGCTACGTTGTACTAATTCACTCCCTTGTTTTAGTAAATCGTGCCTGTGTCATGCTAATCCGTTCCCTCGTTTTAGTACATTGTAGCCACGTTGTACTAATTCACTCCCTTGTTTTAGTAAATCACATTGTACCAATTTTTTCCCATGTTTTAATTAAATGAAAACATGGCCACAACTTAAATAAATGAGGGAACGATTGAATAAAATGAACAAACAATTTTTTGGCCGCATTTCATATTCGAGGCTCAGTACCATGTCTTTCTGACAGAATAATGTGAGCCAGAAAAGAGTCACTTTCATTGTGAGTCTGGGCCGCCGCTGGTCATGTTGGAGGAAGACGACACAGAGGTTGTTTTAGGACTGCCACCTGTTCAGGCGAGCCGCGAGTCAGAAGTTACACACAGTAACGGGCAGCCGCCTCGGGCCAGTCTCTTCATCTCCCATGTCTCTCTGTCTGTGGTCTGCCACAGAGACGGGAGAATAAAGCCATCACGCCTCCACGGAAAACCAGCCCGCGCCCTATTAACAAGTACATTCTAATTGGCTCTGTGGTCTGACAGGCAGTCGACGGCTCTATGAGATGAGGAATATGCTAAAAATACATTCCAGCAGGAGACCGCTGGCCCCCGAAAGCAGACGGATGTCAGACGGATACAAACAACTGAAGAGACCGAAAGCTGAATAAATCAGATGCCACAACATCCAGCAGTGTGAGTGTGTGTGTGTTTTATTATAAATTGTCATGCTGTATCTCAGTGGTGCTCAGCTGAGTTTCATGACCCAGTCTTACATTGGACATCAAGTGGCTGGTGTACTGGCAGCTGTGTTTTGTATCATTGGAGATGGTTTCTAGCTGGTCTAAGATGGTAATTTGCTGGTTCAAGCTGGTCGGTAGATAGTTGGACCTAAACCACCTATCATTTTCCAAAACATAGCTAAGTGCTCAAGCTGGGCTTCTGGATGTCCTGTGGTGTGACATGCTATATGGGTAGAACTATTCTAAACAACATCTTACTATTTTAAATAATTGTTTTAGTGTTATTTGTTATCATAATAATCAATTAATTTAATGCGATGCTAAAACTCAACAAACCATAAAATGTCACAACAAGCTTAAAATAGGCCCTCTTGAAATAGGTTTCAACAAAAACACCTAGATTAGATATGTGTCTCTTGATGTAAGATGCACTAAAGCAACTTTTACAGCCCTGAGATGTTGATTTCTGCATTTTATGAAATTTGCATTTTTTTTTTTTTTACTGTATTAGGTAAATCATATAGTTTGATGTACTGTATATGGGTCTTGGTCATAATTAATATATTTAATTGTGTGATTTTACTGATGTTTTTTTATTTTGTATGTTATTATAATTTATCTACTACTTTTTAAAATTGTATTTATTTAAAATGTATTATAATTATTAGTATGATTTATTAATGCAGCTGTGGACATGTTCTAATTTTTTTATTCTCTGTATTCAGCATCTATTCGTATTCAGTGTCATTTTAATTTTAATTTAATATGTCATATAGTTGGGTCTATATGGGTCATGGTAATATTAATACATTTCATTTTTGGTTTTAAGGCTGTTTTGTGGACATTTTGTAGCAAAAACCATGAAGTTACTTCATTAACACAGAACAATTAGCCTATGGAAAATGATATAACATGACAGAGGCAGGATTAGAAAAAAATTTGCAAATGTGTAATTAATTGTTTAAAGATGTCAAGATGTTAAAAGGTTAAACTTTTGATAAATATATTAGGTATTTAATTTTTCCCACCATTTTTTTTCTATCTTTAATGGTCTTGCAGCTTCATGGCTTTTAAGAAGTCTCTTAAACAATAAGAGATGCATAAATAATAATTTGAGTCCAAATGCTGTAGTTTGATTGCACACATGACCTTTGATATCAACACACTGGAAGCTTTTTCTCCTCCATTTGTTGAGAAGTCTATTTATTTTGCACAATTAAGTGCAAAATCAAGTTATTTGTATTGGTATTGTTCTTTCCCAGCATTCGTGACCCAGTTTTCGGTCTTGACCCAACTGGTCTTTCCGTGCTAAACGGCAACAGAGAAAATAAATTAAACAATGCGTTTTATATCTTCAGTGCAAGTGATAAATAAAATAGTCAGAATCTGTCAACAGCAAGACTCCCTCCCTCTCTCTCTCTCACACACACACACACACACACACACACACACACACACACACACACACACTCACACGTAGCACAGCTCTAGATTGAAATCTGGAAACCCATTTGCTTTCTTCCTTCTCTCCTCCAGCCAGGCGGCGTCAGGCAGTCGGCACACGTCCTCTTCCGCACATTTCCTCCTTCACCTCCATTGTGCCTTTACTCGTCCCTCTCTCTCTTTCCATCCCCTCGCCATCTGCTGCGAGCTCTGTGGAGAATTTGGCCAAATTACCTGTCATAGCTGCAGCTACGTGTAAATAAGACAGGGAAGTGTGTCGCTTTGTGTCTCTTTCTCTCTCTCCCGTCATCCTCCATTCCTCTCGCCGCTTCTCTGTCCGTTTCTCTCCGGCCATCCTTCTCTTTGTCCTGAGACGAAGATGTCAGTCTCTGTCATATTTACATCATCCTGTGAAAGTGAACACACATATAGCCCCGCTGACTGCCTGTTATTTAGCCGAGGATCCCCAATCAATCTGAAATCACGGCCGCTGTGTGCGTTTTTCCAGAGAGATAGAAAGCATATGTTCACATGTATGTTGTGTGCTTGTGATCATGTGTAACGGATCATTTTATTGCTCATATGTTATTCTTTTGTAGCTCAACAGTTGTCATTTATGGTTTATTGAAGGATTAACTTGCTTTTCCTTAAAGTCATTAGAAGAAATACAAAACACAGCAAAACAGTAATTAGTTAAGGATATTGGGATATGAATTTGATATATGTGACCCTCTCTATAAAAACCAGGCTAAAATCTAATTCCGAGATAACGAGCATCAAAGTTTGATTACAAGCATTCATTTCACTATGATTTCAATCTTTCTCATGGTCTTACTCAGTCAATATTAAAGATACAAATAATATATTTTCACAGAATGTTCTTTACAATATGTATGATGATTTTATGCAGAAAATATAAAAGAAAAAAAAAGACTTTAGCTGGGTTTTCACAGAGAGGGTCACATATGTCGGTGATATAATATATTTTTATGTTATTTTCCTTATTAATAGACTGGTGTGTGTGTGTGTGTGTGTGTGTGTGTGTGTGTGTGTGTGTGTGTGTGTGTTTTTTCATCAATATATTATGATAAAAACTAATTTTATTATATTTCTATATACAATATATGAATTATAAAATGTGTGTTAAAATTATATTATTTCTATCTATTGTTTATTGTGTGTATATAATATTTGTATTATACATTTATGATATATTTGTGTGTGTGTGTGTGTGTGTGTGTGTGTGTGTGTTCAAGAATATATCTAGAATTTCTATATATATCATTCATTGCATAAAATATATAAAATTCATTATGTTTCTAAAATATTGCTTTTTATAAATTTTAATATTTCTTTTAAAAAAATGAGGCCTAGATACAATATATATGTATTATTATAAAATAAATATATAAAAAGATATATAGATGTCTGGCATTATAAAGCTACATCAGTTGATCATTAATTAATATATTCATTTGAGAAGCAGGAGACCGAAGCAAATATCTTTATTTGATCTCCATTTCATCTCATTTCTCTCTAAAAGAAGTTATTGAGATCTCAAAATAGATCTCATTTGTGTGTTTTCTGTCCTCTTCCACTTCACTCTAAACTTAAATCAGGTTTATTCTGAAAGGTGAAGGATTAAGCAGTGATTAAAGGTAAACCGACTGCCTCAAACAAGCAGGCTGCAGTTCTGCTTTCTGCCTGTAGTGGTGCAGGGTTTTCACACTTCACCTTTAAGTCTGTTTGTGCCGTAAATGTGGGGTCATGGCCCTAATTCGGGATTTTAACTTCTCTCTTTTCAAGATTAGCTGTCGTGTGTGTGTGCGCAGGGCTTTCATCCAGCACAGGTGCTCATCGCTAGAGTTCAATTTCCAGGTTGTAAGGTGTAATCTCTCCTTGCTCAAGGGTTGCAGGTGCACCGGGTATGATTTGGGAAAGAGCCGCGGGAGGAAGCGTACGAGAGCCCTGAGGACCAACAGTCCAATCCGCTGAGATTTATTGAGTCCACCCTCCGAAATCACAAGCCAACAGCGTCGTGTCATCCTGATAAATGTGGAGGGTGTTTGGGTTATTTCTGGGCTCTTTAAGGCGCCGCCGGGGAGCAAACACTCTGGCAACCTTCCTAATTCAAGGACTGTGGTTTTAAAAAGTGGCCTACTTCATTCTTCAAAGCCCAGCGCCTCCCTCGACGTCTTCACGCGGCGGTTCAGATCTGAGAAGAGACTGAAGGAAAGAGAGAGAGAGACGTGCGGATCACTAAGCTGAACAGTTGTACAGTATTTTAGTGGAAAGTCATGTGTCCTATTCGATAACTGCCCGCCGTCGAGCTTGACCAGGCAGTAGACATGGTATTTAGCATGTTAATAATACAATCATTTTTATTGTTTTGTTTTTTACATTTTCTTTATAGAGTTTGTGAATAGTTTCAGTCATTTCAGGTTGTTACTAACAATTTGTGCAGTATTTAGTGCAAAAATATGCATTCTGTTCACTAACCAGTCACCAGTCAAACTCGGCCCGGCAATATACTATTTGACTTTACTTTATTATTATTATATATATTTTTTGCATTATTTTCTAGAGTTTGTGAGTAGTTTCAGACATGAAAGTGTGTGAGGTAGTTTTATTAACCGGTTTATTTATTTAAAGAGAAAACATATATCTAATTCTTTAACTGCCCACAGCTGAACTTGACCAGGCAGTATAGATGCTGATTTAGCATGTAAAATTATACATTTATTTAATTTAAACTAAAAAAATTATTGGAAAAAAATTTAAACACTTTAAAAAAAACCATTAAAATATATATAAAAATATTATGATTAATACGATTAATAATAAAACAAATATTTAATGATATTTTATTTTGCTAATAACTTAAAAACATTGGGCCAAATATGAATCGAGTAGTAAAATAGATTTTCATAATCATTCGCTGTTTCAAATATTTTTTATGTATGAATTCATACAAACTTGTGAGACTGCTTGTCTTTTTTTAGGAGAAATGGAGACCCGAGTCATGTGATGCAAATTAAGTCAAAGCACGTGTGCCTTCTTTCAGTTCAAATTAAACGTGAATGCACCATATTCAGTGCTTCAATTAACACTGAGCTTTTACCGTCTGCAGTTTATTCTATTTTGACCTATTATTTCACATTTAAAGGATTGAGGTATCTCTACTTTTACAGTAAAATCACCAGATCTGTATTTGCGTTCCTCCACAACTCTTCAGTCACATCCGGCCTGTGAGATTTAACACAACATTTTGGCTGTGTTTCTGGCATTATCTGATTTGCATAATTCCTTTAGTGTGCTGTTCTAAAGTAATCGCATGCAAATGATGTTAATCTTTCTCCCTCTGTTTTTGGACAAATCGTTTTAGTGAAAGAACCGTTCGTCTTTGCTTTCAAGGGGCTCGTACAGTATGTGAAGTGCATGTAAAGTCGGTTTGGTGGATTTATTATTTTATGTTTTCCTGTCTTCAAAGACTGAGAAAGAGAGTTTAGCGTGAGCAATGCAGACTTGAAAGGAACATTTCATTGATTAGATGACTTTAGGAACACATTTGCCCTCGGAGTATCATTGAACGAGACGTATTCATAAAGGAACTGATTGCACACGAGCCATCTGAACTAACGAACATGACTGATCAAAGTTGTGTGAGTTTGTCCTGTTTGTGGGTAGATCTGAAACTCTCAATTCATTTGTTGCGTACAAAATAGAGGACAAAATATTAGATCTGCCCTTGCTGGACAAAAACTTGATGCTTAACTCTCACTAAATCAAGTGGCGTAGATTTATATAATCTGAATGATTTATTTATGTGAAGCATTCATTAGGAACAGTGCTGGGCAGATTACTTACAAGATATAATCCGTTACTAATTCCAAATTACATGACAGAAATTGTAGTTTGTCATGTAATCATTACACATTTTTGGTAATATAATCAGACTACTTTATGATTACTTTTAGATTAGAAATAACATTGATTTAAATAGGATAATCTTTTACTATATAGAAATGAAAATATGAAGAGAGAGAAAATATTTTCCATTCATTGGTTTTCTAAACAGGGGTTGTGATTTTAAGTGAATTATTAATTTGTTGCTAATGTGTGAATATGTAATCAATAAAAAAA
Source organism: Oxygymnocypris stewartii (assembly GCA_003573665.1). Taxonomy (NCBI): domain Eukaryota; kingdom Metazoa; phylum Chordata; class Actinopteri; order Cypriniformes; family Cyprinidae; genus Oxygymnocypris; species Oxygymnocypris stewartii. The sequence goes on from QVTF01018747.1 coordinate 47,970, forward strand.
TTAACTGTAGTCTGATTATAAGTATTTTCAAATATGTGACCCTGGAGCACAAAACCAGTCTTCAGTCGCTGGGGTATATTTGCAGTAACAGCCAAAATACATTGTATCGGTGAAAATTATCGACTTTTCTTTTATGCCAAAAATCATTAGGATTGTAAGTAAAGATCTTGTTCCATGAAGATATTTTGTCGATTTACTACTGTAAATATATCAAAACTCAATTTTATGCATTGCTAAGAACTTCATATGGACAACTTAAAACAATTTCGTTTTTGCACCCTCAGACTCTGGATCTCGGCCAAATATTGCTATCATAACAAACCACACATCAATGGAAAGCTATTTATTCAGCTTTCAGATGATGTATAAATCACAATTTCGATTGTGGTCCAGCGTAACATATAATTTAATTATAAGTACTTAACTTTTGGAATCTGATTACATAATCCAGATTACATGTAATCAGTTACTACCCAGCACTGATTAGGTCAAATCAAAATCCTCACTACTAATTTGCTTCTGTGTATAGTACCTGATTGAGACACGCTGCGGGTTTAGGAAGCCCTGTCTGCTTCTCTGTGCCATTTGGAAGCACATCAGACGCGCTGCATTCAGGGCAAGCGCTGGCCGAGCATCTGCTGTCCGCCGAGAGCTCTGATAAGATGTTCTGGATAAGTAATTGTGGATCAGCGGTGCTTGTGATAGGTAAGCTCAGAGTTTACAGCGCGCTCAAGCACCATGAGACGCTAATTGGCGGCGGGTCATAAGAGCGGGACGCACGTATGAAACAAGCGCGTGCGTGTTGGTAAATATAAATTAGCATTGTCTTGACTATTTTTAGTCAGATTCTCGATATAAATTTCAATACCACAGAAAAACCGGTTTGATATTTTTTGTTTAATTAAAATAAATACGTTTGGAACCCCCAATGTTTTAAAATTATTAATTATATTAAATTCATTTATTTTAATTTGTTGGCATAAATGTGCAACAATCAATTACAATTATCACTGAAGACCAGCAAAAATTATTTTCTTTTTGATTACATAATGATTGCGATGTATTTTCATGTCAAACATACTTTCACTTTTATAGTGATTTTTTATTTATTTTCTGATTGGTTGAAATAGAAGCTCTATTTAATGTTTCATTGACTAAATATTTGTAAAACAGACAGACGTAGACATAAAGGGTGATTAATATAGCATTGATTTATTGAAGAAAAAACAAAAAGCACCACCACAAAAAAGGGCCCTTGGGAGTGTATGGGGAAAAGGGCATGTGCTCTGCACAGGTTGAGCCCTACATGTGCACGTGCTGGCCTTTTGCCATCCGTAGTGTAAATATATACATATGTGTAGTCTCCCCAAGGTCACAAAGGCATGAGGGAAAACAGAAACCCCTGTCTGTGTTCATGGTTCATTTACATAACCCGCGGGCAGCTGCAGGTTTGTTTTTTCATGTCTGAGACTCATCTCCATGTCACGAGCAGGAAGAGATAGCGAATCACTCCAGCACACACACACACACACACACACACACACACACACATGTGTAACAGATGTTGTCCTGCATCAGGAGCGCTCTCGGCTCACGCCTGCGCCCGGAGACCCGCTGTTCACCATCCACCGACTTTCATCACGTCCCGCATCGGCCGCCAGACATCACCCAGAGACCACAGACTCACTCCAACATGATGCATGTCTCGCTTTGAGGAAAGACGGCTGGAGTCATGGGTCGTGGCTGGGGAACATATATTTATTTGCTTTCTCGTCTACTGTACGGCTGCATGATATATTGACTGGTCACACTATACTGCATCTGGCATTGTTTAAATTGGGCAAATATTGTGATGATTTTAATACACTTTCTTTATTTATTTCATTTTTGGACATTGTGTTTGCATTTTGGCATTTCCAGTACATTTCAAATTAGTCAAATGAGTTTATTTCAAACTGTCACTTTCAATGAATTCGTTCAAAACATGGTTAGTGATCTGATTAAAAACTTGCACTTAGAATATGTATTTACGTGAATCAGTACAAACTGTCCATTTCAATCAGTGAATTCAAAGACTATCAAATTGATTTAAAACTTGGTCAGTGAACTGATTCAACCCTTGACTTGATTCATGTATGTGAATCAGTTCAAACTGTCTATTTCAATTAATTAATTGAAAACCTGAAAATAAAATCTATTCTAAACTTGGAAGGGGAATGATTCATTAACATATTTTTAATTGAATGGATGTGAACTTTCCTCCCATCAGCGCTTTAATGGAATTGTGCTCTAATGCTAATTTGCCCTGTTTAGTAAATCTGGCCCCAAATCATCAGTTTAATTGAATTACTTTAAAATTTTAAGAATGAATTGATTCAAAATTCAGCGCTTAAGTGATTTATTTACTTGAATTGGTTCAAACTGTCAAAACTTGAACAACTCATGCATTAATTCAATACTGATGTTATTTATTACTAAATATAAATAGATATAATGAAATGTCTTCCTTCCTTATTTTCATTTACTGAAAAACAGTGTGGAAAATTGATTATTTTTCAATCCAATTTTCATTGTTTTATACATTTTTGAATGAACCATTTTGGCTCTAATTGGCTACAATCTAATTGGCAACAAATGGCTGACTGGCTGAAATGATGTTTTCCCTGATTGAAATTATGAGTATTTTTTAAAGGCTGAAATTTGTTGAGAGATATTATTGTATATTTTTTTGGTCTTTTCAACCCAGCCCTTTTCTCCCCAAAACAGAGAGAAAGAGTGAGACAGTGAAGAGCAGTAAAACCCAAATGCGTTCAGATGAAAGTCATCCATAGCTTCAGACGGAGAAATGCAATCAGCTCTCGTCTCTTTTCCAGCAAGCGTGTTTCCTAATGAGCTCCCAGTCAAACTCCCTACCATGCCATGTTGGCTCTTTCATGGTGTTATTTCACATCCATTTATCCAGCTCCGCCACAAGCACGCCTAAGAATGTATGCGGCGCTATGACTGGCGCTATCGTAAGAGAGCGGCTGCCATCCGATTGGATGACGGTAATACAGAGCGAACATGGCTCAGATTAATAACAAGATGCTTTTTCTGTAGAAGGCCTGTGGAAGGAGGCTAAACGCCGCACAGCTTGAGCTGAATACTGAGTTCATGTATGACTGTTTCTTCAGCCAGCGGTGCTTTTGGCACGGTTGACTCTTAGGAAATAAACGCCCTCGACACTCCCACTAGTTTATGTCATTTAGTCACTAATGTCTGAAGTGAGACTGAAATGTCATGCACCACAGTGCCTTTTCCACAACATATATGTTATGATTAATAACATTTTGTGGTTGGAATGACATTTTAAAGTTTTTTAAAAATGAAATGGCCTACATTTTATTACTACAGTCAAGTCAAATATTTATAACTAGTATTTTATGTGTTTTGGCATTTTTTTTGTTGCAAAATTACAGCTTTATTGTAAATGATGCAAAATATGAATATTTTTATTTATTTTATTTTTTATTTTATTTTTATAAAAATATAATGGCTTACTTTTTATGTTATACTACAGTAAAGTCAAATTGTATAATGTATTTTAAATACAATAAATATTTTGACACTTTTAGCCATTTTTTTGCAAAATGACAGCTTGATTGTAAATGATGCAAAATATGAATATTCTTGTGATTTTTTTTTTTTCGATTTAGATCAATTTTAATTAGAGCTTTTGATAATTATTTATATGTAAATTGATGTGTACATATGTATATACATACAGTATTATGTGAGTGTATATGTGTAAATCAACTTTTTGATATGTAATACTGTAATAATGATACAATTCTATATGGTTGTTCATTTCAATTAGCAGATTTATATATATATATATATATAGATTTTCCAATGAAAAGGACGTCTATTTTCACTCTAGAAATGCATTTATTTATTTCAAATAAATAAATAAAATAGTTTTTGTGAAACCTAATGCAAGGCAATAATATTCTTCTTTTGTTTTAATAAAAACATAAGAAAGTTGAAGAACCGCTCATATTTGTTTGTGTCAAATCATTGTGTGATGGAGGCGGCCAGGCCTTGGCTATTGAAACTGTTGTTGTTTACGCTCTGTTGCTCAAGTATTCTTGTATTTTCATATTTTGGCTTTAGTTATAGGACAAGGCTCCAATAGAGCTCTGTATATCTGCGACGGTCTCAGAAGCTGATTGAATTCTGTTGCTTGTTTCCAGACAGTGAGCGTGAGCAAAAACATGCATTGCAGCCAACCACTGAAAGTACATCCGTTCTCCTGCTCCGCGCCTAATTTATAATTCAATATTAATGTGATAAGATCCTCTATAATGTGCAACGTTTATGGCTTGACCATTTTACGAGCGCTGGTGTTACAAGAAGTGCACTTTGTGTCTAGTACAGCCTGAGAAACAACAAACCAGATTAGTTTTGTAAATAAAATGATAACTGTGTTTGTTGCTGAAGATGGGAGGTGTGCTATTGATTCAGACGGTCTCTTTAATGAAACGCTCATGCCATTATAAATGACTGTGTCTTGATCACGATACTACTGAAGCAGTCAGCTGTTACGGTGCACAATCAACTCTAATGTGTAATGGGAAAACACTGGCTGTGTTCCAAATCATAGTAAGCTGTATTGCTATATATCGCCTACATAGACACATCCTGACTGTCACAAAGTCTCAGCAGTGACCAGTTCTGGAACATGAAGCAAATCTGTCGACGTATGTCTCTTTCTGAAGTATTTAATGTGACTGCCGAGTGTGTATTTACTAGTGATCGACCGATATTGATTTTTTAGAACCGATACCGATTATTTGTACGTTTATGTACCCGATAACCGATATGCAGAACAGATATTTATTTACTGTTATAAAGTAAATAAATAAATAAATAACAGAGTGAAGTAATTCTATTCTTCGCTTTGGTTTATCCTCCTTTCAGTCATCTTAACAACAAAATACTGTTGAAAATTTACATTTTCATGTAAAATTGAATCTTAAAATTACAACAATAAAAACATTTTATTTAAAAAAAGCATCATCAGCAACACTGATATTAACAATAAGCAAAGGAATGTCTAATGTATTCAAATGGAGAAAATAAAGGACAGAAGTCATATCAACTTCATCTTAAGCTACAGTTTTAGGTTTATAATCTGTTTAATAGACTAAAGAGTGAAGAATAATTAACTTGATAATATTCTCTGGAATATTGAAATAAGCTATAACAAACAAAACATCGTATTTTATTGCATTTCTTAACTCGGATGTTTTATCAGAATTATTAAAATGTTTTTGTCATTGTAAATTATGAAAACTGCTGACAGCGCGGTTTATCTATTTACACAGAACTATATTCAAACTGCGATCGCTTGCAGAGATAATAAATAATTAATTTCGATAGAGATGTATTTATTTAGATGTTTATTGGGGAAATAATGGTTCTATAGTAAATGTTAATATAATTTAGCGTGTTTCAAACGAGTGAATCTTGTATAAAGTTACATGCGGCGGTCGTGCTGGAGCTTCTCCTGAGTGAACCGTGTCCACTGCTCCAGGTGTGTGTGTGTGTGTGTGTGTGTGTGTGTGTGTCCACTGCTCCAGGTGTGTGTGTGTGTGTGTGTGTGTGTGTGTGTGTGTGTGTGTGTGTGTGTGTGCCACTGCTCCAGGTGTGTGTGTGTGTGTGTGTGTGTGCCACTGCGCTCCAGGTGTGTGTGTGTGTGTGTGTGTGCCACTGCTCCAGGTGTGTGTGTGTGTGTGTGTGTGTGTGTGTGTGTGTGTGTGTGTGCGCCACTGTGATGCGTGTGTGTGTGTGTGTGTGTGTGTGTGTGTGTGTGTGTGCGCCACTGCTCCAGGTGTGTGTGTGTGTGTGTGTGTGCCACTGCTCCAGGTGTGTGTGTGTGTGTGTGTGTGTGTGTGTGTGTGTGTGTGCCACTGCTCCAGGTGTGTGTGTGTGTGTGTGTGTGTGTGTGTGCCACTGCTCCAGGTGTGTGTGTGTGTGTGTGTGTGTGTGCGCCACTGCTCCAGGTGTGTGTGTGTGTGTGCGCCACTGCTCCAGGTGTGTGTGTGTGTGTGTGTGTGTGTGTGTGTGTGTGTGTGTGCCACTGCTCCAGGTGTGTGTGCACTTGGATGGGTCATATACAGAGAACACATTTCACTGCTAGTTATACTCTGTATAATTGTGTATGTGACAAAAAAAAAAAAAATATATATATATATATATATATATATAATTTTTTTTTCAAAACCGATTATGGTAAAATGCTTAAATATTGGGAAAAGTATTGGTAAACCGATATATCGGTCGATCTCTAGAATTTACTATATACATAAATTTAGACTACTATACAAAATAACCATGTTTATTTTCATAAACCTGCTGAAATAAGTGACAACAATGTAACATGCAACTTTTTGAAACTTTTATTGCGTCACATATTCACACACTTGCTTGTGCCTGTGGAGACTGGGTAAGGTCTGAAGTCTGGGTCCTGTGATCTCTCTAGCATGACTTCCTCATCCGTCTTGCTCTGTCTTAGCGTGAAGTGCTACATCACTTCATTCGTCATGCTTAATTAAATCTGTTTCGCCAGTAATACAGCATCTCATTCATACTCATACCCAACAACATTTTAAAGCAGAGCAGTGGGGCGCGGGTTAATAGATACAGCCTCTGCGTCCGAGAGCTCTCCGGACCGCGCTCGCCACGTTTAGCTCTGTTTTTAATTAAGAGACACGTGTGGCACATCAACAGGGCTGTAATCCCTCTAAGCACATGTTAGCTGTCCCTGTGGGACGCCGCATGTTATGTGTGCCCATCTCTGACTGCATGCAGAGACAGAGAAAGATGAGGAACGACTGCTGTTTCGGAAAGTGTCCTGACATATTATTAGTGTAATGGGGAGAGCTGAGAAATACAGATGGATTCTTTTTATTATATTTTATTTTGTTTGATATTTTAATTTAGTTTAAAAAAAAATAATAATTTTATTCAAGGTTCAAGGTTTTTTTATTCATCACAATTATACAGAATATAACCAGCGGTGAAATGTAAGTCAGGTCCACTCCATGGACAGTGCAATTATATGTAAGAATATACATCAATATAGGTAAGATTCAGAAAGTGTGCATTAAATTGATCAACAATGAAAGTAAAGACATTTATAATGTTACAAAATATTCTATTTTAAATAAATGCTTTCTGTTTTCAAAGAATCCTGAAAAAATGAAATGTATCACAGTTTCCACAAAAATATTACGCAGCACAACTGTTTTCAACATTGATAATAATCTTGAGCAATAAATCAGTATATTAGAATGATTTCTGAAGATCATGTGACACTGAAGACTGGAGAAATGATGCTGAAAATACAGCTGCGCATCACTGGAATTAATTACATTTTACAATATATGCAAATAGAAAATTGTTATTTTAAATTGTTATAATATTTTAGAATGTTTTTGATCAAATAAATGCTGCCTTAGTGAGCTCAGAATACTTATTTAATAAATAACTTCATTGTTGTCTGTTGTATGGTTTCAGATGGCTTTGAATATAGCACATATCATGTGGACTACACATTTGGGTACATATGTTGATAAAAAAACACCTGTATATTATTTGTAAACATGGTTTTTTTAAAGGGAAAAAAGAAAAATGTATTTTTTTGTCTGTTTGTTTGTTTTGGTTCATACGATGGAAGTCAATGGACTCCATCATTGTTTGGTTTTACTTTGTGTTTTTCTATTCTGCATAAGAAAGAAATGCATACCGGTTTAGAAAGACATGCGAGGGAATAAAGGATGAATATTCATTTTAGGGTACACTGTCCCTTTAAGCTGCTAGTGACGTTCTGGTGTGTTGCTGCATTAATGGCTTCTAATGTTCAAGTACTGCGTAGAAGCACAACACCAGAGACCGTATCCGGAGGAGGAGACCGCTGTTGTCTTTGCTGCTGTCAGATTTGATTGCCGATGTGTTATTGAACCCAAAACCTTTATCCTCAGTTAACTTGATAGCAGCTGTGCGAGCACGACTATTACTGAGACAGAAAATAGCTGCTCGGGAGCGTTTCCTAAACGCAGTGGTTCTCAACCTCGTTGTCCAAAACAATATTTGATAACAGCAATATTTGATGATCGGGATTTTCAACAATGTTTTATACTGGGGAAATATGGTGTAGAAGTTGTTTTCACTCAAAAATGACTGGCAAATATCACAAACAATCACAAAGAACCAGTAAAATCCTTCCACATATTTCAACTAAAAAATAAAGTTCAGCTTGGTTGTACAAGTTATTTCAAATTCAATTATATTCAACTGACTTAAAACTTATATAATATATATATATATATAAATTATAAGTTGAAATTGCTCAATTTATTTTGAGTAATGTAAAAACACAAGTTGCCATGACTTACTGATCATATTTTTTTACAGTGTAACATTGAATTAAAAGTGCAATTTTGAAGTAGAAACACTGAAATAGTATTAGTAAGTAAAACGTACTACAGTTTAGAACCTAAACAATACAAAAAAATGGTGTACTCATTTTCCAAAATATTGTCGAGATTTGCATAAAGAGTATATTCATTAAAAGCACATATAGCACATTTTTAAATGGCTTTTCAGGGTGTAGAAAGAACACTTGATGAATTAAACTTAAATTGGGTGAGAACCACTTCCTTCATTTGTGTTTCTATGCAAATTAGTTTTGCGTCAAGCATTGATTCTTCCAGAGATATTTTTGTAGTTTTTATTAATATTTTAAACCATGTTAATTTAGTTGCAGTTTTAGTAATTGTGTTTTTTATTGTTTTTAGTATTTTTTTTTATGTATGTCTATTTAGTTATATAGTTAAATGTTAATTGTTATTTCCGTTTGCATCATTTTAGTACAATTTTAGTAATTTTTGTTTAATTAAATATAAATGAGAAATGTTGCCTTGATCACTAGCTGAAATAAAGTTTTATTTTATTTTATTAATCATTTCAGTTACATTTATTTAATTTCAAGTAATGTTTTTACTTTCAGTTTTAGTTTTAGTTAACAGTATTAATCCTGATTGTGCAATTTACTAACTCTCATGTTGTTACAAAACCAAATGATTTTTTTATTTTAATTATTTAATTTTCTTTATTAATTTTTTTGTTGGAATGCAACATTGTTTGTCCGTCCAGTATTTTTTTTAAATCAAATCACTTTTATTGTCACATCACCACAGCACATGTGCCTTGAGAGTGTGCTCCAGACAGCGCAGAAACAATTTACATATAGACAGTATATACTTACAGACTTATACAGATGACAATGTGCAGAATACACATACAAATACTCAGTACACACAGTGTACTATTAGACATACTTACAGTTATCAAATCACATTATACACCCTATTTACACATTCTACATTATGTACACATATATACACACATAGTAATATGCGAAGGTGCAACAGATTATACATAAGCTGGGTATGCAATGTCGTGGATATGCATTAGAACCACCAGATTTGTGTATTAGTGCAGTGTGTGCATGTAGTACAGTTTGAACTGTGTTAAAGTGCAGTGCATGGCATACCTTAAAGTGGGAGTGTGCTGTAGGGTGTATTATTTCTGACTGGTCATTAGCCTGATAGCCTGAGGGTTTTATACAGTTGATGTAAATGAATACAGTAGCTGTCAAGCTCCAAAAAATGACAAGAACACTAAGTATAGTGCAGCTTGTGAAAAAGTCTTAAATTCATGCTGTTTTTCCATGAACTTTGCCCTCCATCGTACATGCATGAATAGCATTCAGTAAAACCTGACAGTTTAACATCAACCCAAATGGAGCTAAATGACTGTAGAAAATACAGCAGAGAAGAAAGCAAGAGAGAGTGGAGTTAAACACAGATGGAAAATCATTTCCAGATTTTTCCCTGGCGGCGCTTCGGGCTGCAGAAATAAATATGATGTCTAGAAATACATTCAGGTGGTTTCAGGGAAATGCGTGAAGGTACAAAACAGAAGCATGATGTTCTGCAGCAGAAACATACAGAGAACGACAGGATTGGTTGAGCGGAGAAGCCTGGCTTGACTCATGCATTATTACTGACCTGTATTGATTGAGCGGGGGCAGAAATGACTGCGAGAGATAGAGAATAGAGAGGGAGAATGCGGGGGCTTGAAAATGAGAGGATGTTGACAGTGCTGTTAAACATATGAGTCACTAACCCCCCCTCCTCAGTCATTAGCATGAACGCCAGGAACAAGACACAGCCCTCCGCTGAAATAAATGGGTCACTTAGACTGACAGAAAACACTTGTGCGCTCCCTGAACAGATGATGTGTTTTAGGGACTGAGCTCAGAAAGTGTGCTTCTGTATCTTAATCTGTGCTTTTGTTTTGTTTTCAAAGAAAAATGATCTCAATATCCTTAAAATAAGATGCATTTACTTGAGAAGCAAAATTGCATAATATAGTGTTATGACATGTTTTCAGAGGATTTATCTTGAGTTAAGTTTATTTTTCTGACCCCGATGGCAAATTGTTAAAGATTTATGCTCCAAACAAGAAAAACAACAATTTTCCAGTGAAGTTTAGGGTTGGCAGGATTTTTGATTGTTTTCATAAGAAGTCTCTTAACCTGCAAGGCTGCCTTTATATGATCACAAATATCAGAAAAGCTCCAATATTTTGATATATTATTACAGTTTAAAACAACTCTTTTCTATTTGAATGTATTTTAAAATGTATTTCCCCCGTATGTTGCACAGCTGTATTTTCAGCATCATTTCTCCAGTCTTCAGTGTCAAATGACCTTCAGAAATCATTTTAATATACTGATTTGCTGCTCAAGAAGTATTTTTAATCATTATCAATGTTAAAAAGAGTTGAAACCATGATACATAATATCTTTCAGGATTCTTTGTTGAATTGAAAATTCAAAAGAACAGCAATTATTTGAAAAGGTAATCTTTTGTAACATTTATTTATTTATTTATCTTATTTATATTTATTTATTTGACTGTCACTTCAGTGTCATTGTTGAATAAAAGTTTCTAAAAAAATATATAAAGACAAAAAAACAACAACTCTGCAATGAATGGGTGCCGTCAGAATGAGAGTCAAAACAGCATCTGTGAAAACAAATGAAGTCAAACACGAGTCAATAATAACCTTTCCTCCAGTGAAAGAGTTCATCTCCTGTTGTCTTTCACATCAAAATCCACACATATTTTGGACTGTTTTCTCTTGTAAACGGTTCTTGATCTGTGCAGATTTCTCTCCTGATTCAGGCCAGGTGACCTTTTTTAATCGAAAAAGCATTATTATGGACACAGGACTCGTAGTTTAGCTGGAAGTGACGTTTGAAGATAAAATCACCTTAATGATGGATTTATATTATACAGCTTTTCACTTCACAAGACATTAACTGATGGACTGGAGCGGTGTGGATTATTGAGATGTTTTTATCAGAATCTCATTCTGACGGCACCCATTCACTGCAGAGGATCCATTGCTGAGCAAGTGATGCAATGCTACATTTCTCCAAATCTGATGAAGAAACAAACTCATCTACATCTTGGATAGCCATTTTCAGCAAATATTCACTTTTGGGTGAACTATTCCGTTGAACTGCCTCAAATCACATAAAAAAACTCTAAATTAAATAGATTATTTAGCAATTCATCCTAATGAAAGCTTAATGAAGACTTTAAATAGAGGCATATCTCGGCAACGCATTTGCACATTGTGACCTTACAATGGGCCTTCCAGCATACGCTCGGCACCGTAATTGCTGCCTGCAGATATGTTCACTTTACAAAGAGACCGAGAACGTGAGAAAAGCATGAAATATTCCATTCATGATTTAAAATGACAGTAAAAATATCATTTCCTCTCTGTTTGGGCTTCGTCATCGATCAACACATGATTATGTCCCTGAAGAAACTCATAATTCAGCACGCTGCGGCTCAGAAAGACGATGTGCTGGACTTTCTGCTCTCTGACCCTATATTGTGTGATGAGACGCCGGATGTGCAGGTGCGGCACGTCGCCTCTCGGCAGGGCTGCAGAATAAATCAGAGCCAGCACCCTTGTCAAATGAATCTGGCTTGAGAAATGACTGGCGCGTCCCACAGCTCTGGTTCATGAGCTCTGGTCATTAGATCTTCTGTTTATGTGAAACGGACAGATAAAGTCCAAAAATGAGTCTGTACGTCCTGCTGTTTTTTTCAGGTTGTGGCATGAAATATGCAGATTCATGGCAGATAGAAAGCGTGAGATAACGACCACAGTCTTGACTAATCTTTAATATGATCGAATTATTAATGCGTACAAGAATTCCAATTAAATATTCCTCTCAGTTCATTATCAGTAATAACGCCATGCTTAATGTGTTCACGGCTCGCTGACACACACCAATGCTCTTTAGATGCATATAAAAGCATGGTGGGTATTCATTGTTGCCATGCTGAGAAGAATAGACTTCTGTTGAATTGATTTTGACAGGATTGAGGGGAAATCTACAGAATTTAAGCATGCATCATTGAATAGCAAGGATGCATTAATTTGGTTAAAAGTGACAGTAAAGAAAAAATGTAGAATTTGGGCTAAATGTTCAACACTTTATTCTTTTTTTCTTCTCATGCATCCTTGCTTTTTTAAGGAATTTGTGTTTTGTTTAGCAAGGATGCATTCAATTGGTCAAAAATATGATAAAGACAAAAATATGAAGCAGCACCAAGTGATTTTAACTTGTAATAGTAAGAAGAAATGTTTCTTGAGCAGAAAATACGTATATTAGAATGATTTCTGAAGGATCATGGGACACTGAGACTGGAGTAATGATGCTGAAATATCAACTTTGAGCACAGGAATGAAATATTGTTTTTAATAATTTTTTTTTTTTAAATTGTGATATTAATTTTTTCCTGTATTTTTTATCAAATAAATGCAGATTTGGTGAGCAGAAGAACATACCGATTTAAAACTTTTGAACAGTAGTGTATATCAGATTTGTTGGAAATCAAACAAAAAATTAATATACATTTATGTATTTTTGCAGTCATTATCATCCAAAGCAACTTGTCTAAAATTAGTTTTATATCAAATAATTCAAATTCAATAAACTTCTTATGAATCACACTAATAATATTTCATTATTTTAACTTTTTATTTGGAACTTGATGGACACAAACCAAATTATCAAACAGTTCATAGCCTACCTAAATTGTTAAACTAATTATCCATTAATGTAAATAAAAATTCACATGAATACCTTCTACACTCGTTTACCGCGGTATAATGATATAGCGACACATTTCTATTACCTCACAGTCATATTCCCATCTGCCCAGGCAGAAATCATAATCAAATAGCCAAAGTATTTCATAAACAAACACATATGAAGTGTGGGACGTGAGTAACTTTGCAAATGTCTCGCGGACATCAGCAGAGCTTTCAGTGGGTGCAGATTTGGTGTGGGCTTTACTCCTGACTTCAACATGTAAGAAAACAACCGATTCGTTTCCTAGACACGCCAAGCGTTACCTGAAGGAAGCGTCCTTATCTTTCCCATACATCTTTCTGCAATAAAGGGATTATATAAGCGATGCTTAGCAATGTAAAGCAAGCTATCGATCGCAGCTCGACTGACGACTAATCAACGCAGGTTCAGTCCTTGCCAGAGCCGTCCCTCAGGTGTCCGCTATCTGATCGTCCCCATTGATTATCCCAAGGAGAGTGTGACATTCAGAGCACACAGCGCTGCCTTCCTCCAAATGAGATGCTAAAGGTGCACGGCGCCGACAAAGACCCAGACCCCGCAGTCAATTACCATCAGAGAGAAGCCGCTGGCTTGTGCGGCGCGCCGAGGCTGGACGAGGCGGTGGAGCGATAGGGTTTCCCGTCTCTGGGGTGCTTTGCGTCGCGAGGGAGGATCTCGACTCAGCTGTGGAGTAATACTCCAGGATGCACTCCAAAGCACCAGTCGATACGCAGATCTTCACCGAATCTGTTGTTATTTGTCTCGCAGGGTTCTGAGGGAATCAGGGATTTATGTCTGGTTTTCTTAAGAATTTATCATTCAAAACAAGAAAAGACATGGTTTACACAGTAGTAGTGGAACATTATTAACCCTGTAAAGCCTGACATGTGATATAATATGACAAAATCAAATCTTTTGTCACATTATGAATGTCTTTACCATCACTTCTGATCAATTAAATGCATCCTTGTTGAATAAAAGTATTAATTTATTTGAAAAAAAATATTTTAGTACGGATGAGTTGAAAAAAATACCAGCTGATAATTTCCTGTATTTATTTATTTACTTACAATTTAAAGTAGTGGTGGCACTATATACACTAATAATATGAAAAATGTATTCATTATTTGTAATATTATAAATGTCAATAATTTAATGCATCTTTGCTGAATTGAAAATTATTAATTTATTTAATAAAAAAAACAGCAGGCAATTTCCAGTGTTAGTTATGTATGTATTTATTTATCTAAGTTTATTGAGTCTTTATTCAAAATGGCTCATATAATATGATATAGTGAGCATATGGAGGGGAAAAGCTCAGTTTTATTCGGAGGACCAGCAGTTTGGTGCAGATGCTGATATTTATATGACCAAAAATAAGATGAAATTCTGATGCTTGCAATGGAAATCAAGTAGATCTTATATAACAGTATAGCAGATACTTACTTCAAATAATATAAATAATCAGACATCACTATATATTTTGTCTTAAATAATATGTCTTAGTAATATATTTAATGTTTCGCTTTAGATCAAATCATATAATACGATGCAATACAATGATGACTGAGAGATGAACAAATAACGATTAGATTTGAGAACATGATTTTTCTAAAAAATAATATATGGATAATCAAGTTGCTTTAGTCCATCCAGTAACTGTTTATTTTAAAATATAAAAGTTATTTTGACATTTACTTCATAGAATCAGTAAAGATTTCACAGCAAAAAAAGCCGAAGGTTTGTACAATGATACTAAAATGCTTAAACCCAGAGGAGAGAATGCATGCAGCAGATCGTGTGCAACAGGTTTTGATCCTTTAGAGGCCTTTGAAATGTGCACATCAAATATAAAACCGCAGGCTTTTCTGGGTTAATTGTAGTATAGAGCACTGTTAGGATGGGATTAGTGCTCTAAATGCTTCATGTCCTGAATGGGATCGATAAGGTGCGAGTGTGTTACTGAAGCTTGTGTGTTCTGGATGCTCGCATCGTGATTCCCAGATCAGACTCTCCTTATTGATTTAATTCTGCTTTATGTTAGATGTGATGCCAGCAGCACTCGAACCCCCGGCTGTTATTTTGGTCAGAAACTTGGCAAAAAGGTTGAAATCCATAATGAATGTGCAGCAGGTTGCACATCGAGAAATGTAGGTTTAGTTACGGTATTCAGTGAAGGTCAAAAGAACTGGAGAGTGTTGTGGGAAATATTTGACTGCATTCTCGGATATTTCCACTCTTTTGCATCATTGGTACAGTTTTTGAAAGAAGTCACTTCTGTTCACCAAGGCTGCATTTAATTGAACAGAAATACAGTAAAAACAGCAAAATTGTGAAATAACATTACAATTTCAAGTAACTCTTTTCAATGTGAATATATTTTAAAATATTATTTATTCTTGTGATCAAAGGTCCAGGCTTCAGTGTCACATGATCTTCAGAAATAATTCTAATATACTGATTTGCTGCTCAAGAAACATTTCTGATTATTATCAGTGTTGAAAACATGTTGTGCTGCTTCATATTGTTTTTGAAGAGTTATTAATGGAAAGTTCAAAAGAACAGCATTTATTTGAAACAGACTTTTTTGCAACATTATAGATGTCTTTGCAGTCACTTTGATCAACACAATGCATCCTAGCTGAATAAAAGTATTATTTTTAATGTTTTTAAATATTTACCAGACAAAATAGCTTAGAAAACATTTTAATTTAATCATTACATTTAATAATAAAGTCTAAATTAATACAGATGGGATCAAAGTCATTTGCACTCTTTCCATGGCTATTGTATTTACATTTATGCATTTAGCAGACGCTTTTATCCAAAGCGACTTACAGTGCATTCAGGCTTTACATTTTTTTGTCAGTGTGTTCCCTGGGAATCGAACCCACAACCTTTGCGCTGCTAACGCAATGCTCTAACCACTGAGCCACAGGAACACTGTTTGAAGCCCTGTATTAAATATTGACTGCACAAAGCACCTTAGAAACGTTGCTCTTTGTGTCATTTTCTGGTTAATTCTCACAGTGCTTGATGTGTCATGTAAGCTGTTTTACCTGCAGGTAATTTCATGTACTTCACGTGCTCTGGGCCGTGTAAATTAGAGGTGTGCGTAACCCGCCGGAACCCGGTTAGATTAGCTGCGGCGCGGGACTCATTTTCCGAGCTGTAGGTGGGAGTGGGCGGTTTTACAAACAGAACGGACAGTCAGAGAGAAGCCCATGAATAAATCACCAGTTTGAGAAGTTAAAATTTTTATTTTTAATGCATATGAAATCTGGTTTCCTGTAGTGTTGAAGTCTGACACATTTGCACATTTTCTAATCCAGTTCAATGAACCTGTTGGAAAACTATTTTATGGCATAAATTGTTCACAGATATCTTCTCTTGTGTGTCTAGAGCAGGCGGTCAGTGTTCAAACTTTTTACAGATGGATGAATATTGCTAATTAAATATAAATTTTGCATTTTTCTAATAGTGCATATGAAGTCTAGTTTCCTTTAGTGTTGAGGTCCGACACATTTTTCAATCCTGTTCAATGAACCTGTTCAAAAAATATAATTTTATGCCATAAATTGTTCAAAATGTTAACATTTCTTACAAATGTTAAATATTTTAATTAAATTGAAATATAGTTGAATTTCCCTTTTCATTTCAGCTCACAACTTTTCATCCTTAATTTGAAACCACAAAGATGTTACTGCAGTTGATATAATATAGTTAATATAATATAGCAGTTAATATATACATGAGAAGCAGCTCGGTGCTGTTGTGAGATTTCATGTACAGTGCTTGCAGGAACGTGGCCTACATTTAGCGAGAGTGGGCAGAAATACCCAGAAGCGTTCATATAATATCACCTTTCAGACTTGATTTTGTTACCTGCATGTTGTGTATTAATTCAGCTAATCTGGATTGGATTTTGTGCTTTTCTCCAGTGCTTTTGCAGTTTTGTTTGCAGGATGAAGCTGTCATGTGCAATGTTTTAATGTCTTGTATTATCACCCACTATGGGCTACTTGTACAGTTTATTAGGGTTCATTTGCTAAATTAATTCACTCGTTTTGTACAAAGAACGAGGGTTTTTGGATCATGGTAAAATGAAACTGTTCTCTGAGATCTTACGTTAGTCATCTTATCTAAAAATGAATGCCATTATGAGAACACGATTGCCTTATGTTATCTCGGGCCAGAGAAGAAAAGACTATAAGAGGGGTTCCCCGAGGATGGAGATGCATGTATCCCAGAGGACATCATTAGCATTATCTGAGCTGTGTATCCTGGAAGGAGAAGCTCAGCGTTTCTTATTTAAATCATGCTCACTCCAGTCTCTCTGTTGAAGTTTGCTGGAGCATTTTTCAGGCTCATTCATATTCAGCTGTAAGTGCACACATGCATATTCATATGTTTGGATGGACAGTGAAACATAGCGGTAGACTGTTATTTACCTGTGGAAGATGTATTAATCTAATACAGATGGGATAAGAGTCAGTGGCACTCTTTTATTTTATTTTATATAATATTTGTATTATATATTTTTGTTGTTATCATACTTGAATATTAATGTTAAATATAAATAATATTTAATACATATATTATGCAGAAAATATGTACTTAAATGGCTAATTTATTCCTAAATTAATTACAGATATGGTAAAGGTCATTGGAATTTAATTTAATTTATTTTATTTTGGAAAATACATTAACTGTTATGGTGTTAAACATTACTCATTTAATATTAAACATATAAATTATATTTTATAAAAAATAAATACATTTTAATAGCATGCTGGTTTATTTTTAAATAAAATTGAGCTGTGATAAACTCATTAGCATTACTTAAATGCAGTTTGATTTGATTTATTTTTAAGTTGGTAAATGCATTAACTGTTACAGTATGGTGTTAAACATTTAAATGTATAAATATATTTATAAGTTAAAATGTAATTCAAATATTGCAATTCTATAAAATGATTATACAGATAGAATTAAATATCAGTTGTGATCCTCAAATGATGTGTATACAGTATGTCTCTGAAGTTGTGTCGATCTATTGAAACACATGAATTGCATGTGTGCCTGAACCACAGTTTATGTACAAATAACTCCAGTACTAATGTGATCCCGTTGGTCTGTCGTAGCTGCATCTGCAGGACTGACACACAGCTCGACTTGCATGCTGCTCCTGGACACGAGCTGGAGTCCGGCCCAGACTCGATGGCTCTTACGCCCTCCTTTAATCTTCTGCTGGTGCTTACACCTCACGCTTCACAGCACCTGCCCACTTTACGCCCCTCGGCAGTGAGCGACCCAGACTCCTGCTGGACCTACACTGGCTTCTGTCAACATCCTTATTAACCGGAGGCTCGTCTATAGCTCAGTGCAGATGATCGAACGCCTGAATGAACCTTAGGATCTGCTGCAGAACTACATATGCTTCATAAAGTATTCCAGACCAAACCGTGTTTGTTGGCTGTATTCTTGGGTACATCAATGCACTATTTTGTACTAATAATATGCTGTGAAAAGCACAATGCACATTAAATGGACTTGATTGATCAAGTCAATAATACCGATTTGAATAGTGACCAATGGTAATAATTAATTCATGCACAAATTATTCCTTTGAGCTAGTTCTTTTAACGAATCAGTCAAAACGACTCCTGAACTCAAACAATAGTATAATAGTATAATAATAATTTTGTGCTGAATCCAACTATTTAGTGGGTACTAAGTTAACTACTAACTTATATTTTTTGTAATAAATGGTCTTTAAAATATTAAAATACACTTTAAAATTGTATTATGGTATTTTCTGGAAAATAAGTCGCATAAAATAATAACACTGTTGAGATGAAAATAAAGACTACCATATAAAAGTTTAAAGATAGTAAGATTTTTTTAAAGCAGTTAATATTTTCATTCAGTAAGCATGCACTAAATTGATCGAAAGTGATAAAGACGTTTATAATAAATAAGATTTCTCTTTCAAATAAATGCTGTTCTTTTGAACTTTCTATTCATCAGAAAACTAAAACATAAAATGTATCATTGTTTCATGAAGCAGCAGAACTGTTTTCAACCTTGATAATAATAATCAGAAATGTTTCTTGAGCATATTATTATGATTTCTGAAGATCATGTGACACTGAAGACTGTAGTAATGATGATGATAAATTCAGCTGCGCATCACAGAAATAAATTACAATATATTAAAATAAAGCAGATATTTTAAAAGTGTAAAAATATTTAGCAATTGGACAGTTTTTTTCTATTTTTTCAAATAAATGGTGAGTATAAGAGACTTCTTTCAAAAACATGAAAAAATGAAACGGAACGAGAAACTAACAGAATAGAAACATTACAAACACTATAATGATTTGTGTAGGTGAAATACTTTGAATAGGTCACTTAAAACACTCCTCTACAGTTATGCTCCAAACGAATGAACGAGTTAATGACTGCCATCGCTCTGACTTTTCCATCTGTTTGTTTGTAGACGTGTGCGGTTTGGGCTTGATGTAACGATAAAAACAGAGCAACTCATATTCCAGAACATCCAGTCATTTGTTTAGTATGTTGTTTAGAGTAATTACAGCATTTCTGTAGGAAACAATGGGACTAAAGCAATATGAAGGGTTTTGTTTTGTGTTTGACTGGTTGTTGTTGCCTCTGTTTTTATGTTCAAAGAGTTCATTTTTAGATGAATGAATAGTTTTTCAGTTGATTCCTGTGCTGATTGCAGTGTCATGGATCAATAAGTCTTGGGACTTTTAACCTTATAAAGTTACATATGGAATAATAGTCCGGTTTTTAATGCCACTTTTAGACAGTATTTAAAATACATTAGCATATGTGTTTTTTTGTTGAGTATCGTATTTGATACACCATGCTGCTATGGCTCATGTAGTATGACACTTTGAGAATATGGAGGAAAAAACATCTCAGTTTTAGCAAAAATATGCAATATGGTGCAGATAGACAAAAGTAAGCCATCCTGATAGCTTGTAAATTAAGGATATAAAGGCCCGGTTTCACAAACGGGGCTTAGCTTAAGCCAGGACTAGACCTTAGTTAATTAAGATATTTAAGCAACTTTACTAGTGTGCATCTTGAGACACAACAATGACACTGACATATTTTAAGATACGTCAGAGAAAGATATTTTCAGCTGAGACTGCTTAAACATGCATTTTAGTCTGGGACTAGATTAAGCCTTGTCTGTGAAACCGGGGAATAATAGACTACACATAAAACGATAGAAATATCAGTCATCACTGTCTGTCATATCTCCAATAATAGGTCTTGAGATGATATTTAAATGCATAATTTTATGATCAAAACATAGTGCAATGCAATACAATGATGACTGAGAAATGAAGAAATCAAACTAATAATCTGGATAATCGAGTAAGCTTAAGTAGCTTCAGTCCATTAAATGTTCATCTTAAAATATCAAAGTTGTTCTCTAATTTACTTGATAAAAATCATCTTAAAATAAGCGTTATATGGTTAAATGTGTTGTTGAGATTATCATGGAGTCAAACCTGCCCCAGTGTCCCACTAAACTCCCACTTAGCCATAATTTCCAGCAGTTTATAGGCCATAACGTGTGTTTCATAATGAATGTGTTTATTTCCTTCTACATACAGCAACGGCGCTCAAAGATCCGCTCATAAATCATTCACAACTGGTTTAGTTTTTTTTGTTTTCTCGCAGACAAGCCAGCTGTTTCTGTCCATATTTTCTGTGTGAAAAGCGAGCGTCTGTCTGGGAGCGAGCAAGAACACTACTATTATGTCCACGTTTCAATTTGTTAGCAGTAAACACACCTTTGAATGCACGACTCGACGGCTCCTAGATGAACTCATTTGCATGAATTTGCTTCTCCCAAGCGAAGACCGCGGAGTCGCTGTCGGCCTTTCAGATCGCCTGCATGCAGCTAAAATCTATCATTTCCCCCCCGAAGGCATCAGTGTGTGCACGGCGATGTTATTCTTTACGAATTCTCTTCGCTTTGGAACGGTGTTATTCAGCCTGCGTTTCCAAGACGCGGACGATATGTTATCGTTTAGCTGGGGGAAAAAGGATATTATGTGTGGAAATATACAATGCTAATGTTATCTGCTGTGTATTTTTATCACGCTTTTGATACGGGCTGCCACGCAAGAGGGTAATGAGATGAGGATCCGTGCTTGTGAATTTCAAGACAATCCAGATTTCTCCCCTCAAATCTATTATCATAATCTTCAAAGATGCTTGTCTAGTTCATTTTGCGCGTGACCCCGGCAAGTAGGTCGTTGAATTTCCTGAAATGACTACAAATAGGAGACTCGTCGTTAGGAGGCAGACGGTGAGTGGACTGCAAATGACTGGCGAATAAAAGAGGAGTGTTCCTTCATAAAGCTTTAATCAAATTCATATGAATTCATATGAGGGACACCCTGGCATCCCATAATGCCTCACAACCACGCATAGTCCTCGCCGTCAGGTTTCATTAGCGGTTTTGGTTCTAATTGCCATCAATTATGTTTTAGTATTATTATATGCTATTATAAGTTATATACCTTTTTTTGAATTGGCTCTTATTTAAAATTTTCATTTTAATTCAATTTTTTGTAATTTTTATTATTTTTATATTTCTATTTAGCTTTATTTTTATTTAATTTGGGGTTTTTGTAATGTTAATTTTAGTTTACCTTTTATATATTTAGATTTTATTTTACAGCTTTATTTAAAAAAATGAAAACCTTAATTAATTTAAACAAGACCAATGGTAATTTCCATTTATGATTCTTTTATTATATATATATATACTATATATTGTATTTTGTACCATGTATTGTGCCAGTGCTATACAGTTTTGAGTTGATTTCAGGTTAGACTTCATTAAAGCAGTGACTTGGTTTAGTGAATCATTCAAGAATCACTCTGGCTGATTGTCAGTGGCACATCCGACTGATTCAAACGATGATTCATGAGTCGTGACCAGTCGCTGAACTGGACTGTGAAAGATGTGTTGTCTATGAGTTGTGTTATTTTACTCTCTTATATCGAAACATAATTTATCTTCTTGTGGCCTTTTAGATTGAGTTGCGATGTAGGAAACTATTATACGTTTTGTGGTAACACTTTACTTTTTTTAAAGTTATAAGTTATCATTATTTGTTTGAAGTTCAAGTAATGATTTTTTTTAATGGTTTCATAGTTTAATTATTAATTTTTTCCCCCCATGGTTTAGTTGCAGTTTTAGTTAACTATTATAATCCTAGTAGTTATATTTTAATCATAATCATATTTTATTAGTGGTTGTACTGATAAAAGCTGGTTCTCGGTTTTAAATCCTGTTTGCAAGAATACTAATTTTATACTGAATACTGAATAATATATCAGTGAGCTTCCCAGCTTCCCACAGTTGTTCGTGAACAGCCCGAGGCTCCCGTTAGGGGGTCTGCCGTGAATGTTTGCAAACTTAAAGTGCTTCAAGGTGAACATGAGCTGCTCAGCTCGACCCACTTTCAACATCCACATGATATTCCCAGTCACACACGTGTCATTTTCACTCCGAGTCTCGACTACAGTCTCCTTGTACCCCATGACTTTCTGCTGGCCCTTTACAGATGAGCTTCTGCTGGTGATCACGAGTCTCAGAAGGATAGCGAGGGCACGACACCACGCATTGCTAGATGACATGTCGTTGCATGATATATAGGC
The DNA here is from genome assembly GCA_003573665.1 of Oxygymnocypris stewartii. NCBI lineage: Eukaryota > Metazoa > Chordata > Actinopteri > Cypriniformes > Cyprinidae > Oxygymnocypris > Oxygymnocypris stewartii. Next base: position 70,957 of record QVTF01018747.1, read on the forward strand.
CACGGTTGCAGCACCTGGCTGAGCAGGAACAGTGATCCGCAGTTTTGTGTGGCCCTCCGGAACATTTCTGGCCAAATAAAAAGATGTTAAAGGGATAGTTCACCCAGAAATTAAAATGTGCTGTTAATTTACTCACCCACAGGCCAGCCAAGATGTAGGTGACTTGTTTCTTCAGAAAAACGGTAAAGAAGATTTTTAGCTGAAACTGTGGTCGTTGGTGACTCAAATAATAGTCGATGGCATTCCATTTTTGAGAATTAAAAGCATAGAAAGAAACACAAAAATAATATCCGTGGCTCCTGATGATATATTGAGGTCTAATGAAGCGAAACAACCGGTCTGTGCAAGAAACTGAATATTATTTACAGCATTATTATCTGTAATCCAGAGCCTCAGGCAAATGAGGAATCTGATTATTTTCTGTATACTTTTGGACCGCTCGTTTCAATGAACCTGATTCAATTCACTAGTTGTTTACATGATCACGTTATTACGTAATGTATACGCAATTACATTATTAAAGAACCCAGTAATGATGTGAAGCATGGATGTTTTACATGTCTAAAGCGTATAAAGTGAATAAACTCGTCTTCATCAGCTCACCTTTTTACATAAACAATGAGACAGTGACTCAGTGACCGTTGATGAGCTGGAGCACTGAATGATTCATTCATATAGGATCAGATACGCTGCTATTTTCACTCGTTTTGAGTCGAAGTGACTGTCAGGCATCCAAACGTGAGTCAAAAAGAGAGTCACAAAAGAGAACCGATTCAAAAAAATGCTTTATCCATGAACCAGGCATCGCTCTGAGTCTGAACCGTTTGCCTGAGATATGGATTACTGGTAATAATGTCGTAAATAAAGTTCGGTTTCTTGCACAGTCCAATCATTTCGCTTCGTAAGATCTCAGTATATAGTCAGGAGCCATTTTGTGTTCTTTGATATGTTTTTTTTATTCTCAAAAATGTACAGCCTCTGAATTAGATTTTATGACCACGGTCTCAGCTAACAAGCTTCTGTACTGTTCTACTCAAGAACAAAGTCACCTACATCTAGATGGCCTGGGGGTTAGTAAATTAACAGCAAATTTTCACCCGTTTTTGGGTATTCTACCCCTTTAAGAGGCTAATAAGGTGCATTAATTTAACTCAGGAAAGTTGGTAAGAAGCGTGACATGCGCACACCTGGTCGAGGCTGTGGATGAAGGATGATGGGGACAGCTGGAGGCCTATTTCAGCCCTGAGCATCGCCACGTTCCCCACTGCCCTCCTCCACCGAGAGCCATTGTTTTATTCTGTCATTTATTCACTCAGCGGGTCACCTAATCTAATACGATTTACGCCACTTACATTTATCATACAGTGCATATTAGCGCTTTAGTCCCGCCTGAGTGCAGCGAGATGTGGACCTTGCTCAAGGGCAACTATGACACTCGTTTTACAGGTTCCTCTCACAGTTTTTGGCATTTCCTTCTCTGCTTTTTTTTCTCCCGCTCTCCGTGTGCAATCTTTCAGCTTGCCTGAGATGAGGCCGGTCTGAAAAGGCTTTTGAGCAATTTAACATATTAATGTTTCACAAGATGTATGTTGAAAGTTTAGCGTTCTTGGAATCGTGCATGCATTATTAACTGAGTTCAATTAAGTCACAGGTACAAGAGAGTTTTATATCAGTCCTCTTGAGAGCCAAAGATCGTCGCCTGCATGTCAGGGTCATCAGGATCAATGTTCCTCTAGAAACTTCCTTTAAGCTTTTCGGTCATATATATACATATAATAAAATTCATAAAATGTGTATAAATTATACACTCACTGGCCACTTTATTAGGTACATCTTGCTAGTACTGGGTTGGACCCCTTTTGCCTTCAGAACTGTCTTAATTCTTCGTGTCATAGATTCAACAAGGTGTTGGAAACAATCCTCAGAGATGTTGGTCATATTGATATGATAGCTTCACGCAGTTGCTGCAGATTTGTCGGCTGCACATTCATGATGTGAATCTCTCGTTCCACCGCATCCCAAAGATGCTCTATTGGATTGAGATCTGGAGACTGTGGAGGTCATTTGAGTAAAGTGAACTCATTGTCATGTTCAAGAAACCAGTCTGAGATGATTTGATCTTTGTGACATGATGCATTATCCTGCTGGAAGTACATCAGAAGATGGTACACTGTAGTCATAAAGGGATGGAGATGGTCAGCAACAATAATAATTTGTGTTACCAAGCAATTGAACAGGTGTACCTAATAAAGTGGCCGGTGAGTGTATATGTGTATATATATATATAATATAATATATATATATATAATAACAGCACCATTTGATACCATTCACATTACTTTTGTACCATTTATTGTAACCACACTTTATCATTAACTATATTTGTTTAATAGTTTTAATTTAATTAACAATAATAACACTGATATTAATTCCAGTATTCTTAAGGATTCCTTTTATGACTATTTTTGTACTTGAAGAGCAACTATATTATATATATTTTATTTTATATTATTTTACCATATATATATACCATATTACCATATATATACTATATATATATATATATAGTAATGTTTGATTGGACTGTGCTTTGAAAAATTAAGTGCAACACAAGTAATGTGTTAGATATTAGATTGTCTGTTCACCAATTATAAGGTAAAGGGCGTTATAATTTAACAAATGACATGTAATGTGCGTTTTGTAATGGTTTGTACTGCTTGAATAAGCAGAGATGCACATTTCTTGGACACCCTGTATATTTATTACTGCATCAAATGCCTAAAATAACAATCAAGTTCAAACTATTACAGAGGAAGCTAAACCTAAGATAGATATTAATAAACTGGCACACTTATGCTGAAAATAGACTTTAATTGGTTTAATTTTCTCAACATTAGGAATCTTTATGTACAAAAACAGGTGAGTTTAATACCATTAATGAGAGTGGGACTCTCATTTACCAGGAAATTATTGTGGAAAATCAGAGAAAGATGTTTTTATGGCAGATTTATGAAATCCAGATGGTCCTATTAACAGTAAAAACATTTGCACCACTTTTATTGGTGAATTTAATTATTATCAAAGTTCAACACATGTGAAATACAAGTGAAACACGATTTTAGAAATCACACAGGTGTAATGAAACCGTTTTGATGCACGTTATATAAATGTTCAATAAATGTGATACAGTTAAACATATTCAAATAATCACATTTATTATAAATGTTTGTAAACATCATGCATAAAAATCTTTTCATTTTGTAAGCTGTCTATATGCTACTATTGTACATATACATGTCTGTCCAAACACACAGAAATATTTATGCATTAAAAACACACATATGAATGCTAATGAGAGGAATCTGTTAAAGTATAGTTTAAAAGTGTTCAAAACTATCACTCTTTATAGTTATCTTCATTATTTAAAGCCGTGGGATATTCTTGCATAGCTCGTTGAATTATTTATCTGATGTAAATAAATGAAAATGATTGTTATTATGATCATTTCTCTTTAATCTGGAGACTGTAGCGCTGGGATGCATCAGTCTCTCTCCGGTCCATCGTCACACTATCATGGTGTCAGAGATGGAGGAGAGCACTGGGGCTATAGAAAGCAGCATCGATCCGCTCCCTGCAGACCCAAGCCAAACCTGCTGACTGTGTGCAAATAAATGAAGGGAGCAAAGAAAAAACAGCCTTCATTCCTCTCTTTCTCTGTACCTCGCAATATTTCTCTGTTTGGAAAAACATGAGGCCAGAATTATGCCGTTTGGTGTGTTTCACCTTCCTACTTTGCCTTCAGGCCTTTCACATCCACCAGGGTTGGGCGAAACTCAGACTTGAAACACCGGCTCCCATACATACACTTCATGAGTGTGAATAGAATTGAATTGAATTGGCCTCGACCTACAGGCTGCTGAAGTGGAGTTTGAGTTGGAATAACAGCAAGAGGAGACAAAACTAAATATTTCTATCATTTTATCAAGAATTTAAGTAATAGAGACTTGTATTGTTATTTGTTAAAGTTTATTTGTTTGTTTATTTATATGTGTTACTTTTTAAGTGTCTGGTAAATATGGAGTTTAAGTATACAAGTCAATTGTAATTGTATTTCAGTTTTTATGGCTTTGTGGCAAATAAAAAATGTTAATATAGTAAGTAAACACACACACAACACACACACACACACACACACACACACACACACACACATATACATATATATATACATAGGGCTGTCAATCGATTAAAAAACAACAAATTAATCGCAATTTTTTCTGCGATTAATCGTGATTAATCTCATCTAACATTAAAGTTTTTAAATATACTTTTATATTGCAATAATTTCACATTCAATCTTCAAATGTACAAACAACATTAAGACTGTATAATTTTTATATTTCTTTAATAGCATCTTTTTTTTTATTGAAGGCATCACTGATATCAATGTCTCTATAAAAAAAGTCCCCTTAATATTTAACCATTGACTGCAGCCATTCAGAATTACAGTATAATTGTGAGCTATTAATTTTAACATATATTAGACTTAACTTCTAATTTAAGTGAACTTAAAACAATCTTCACATGAACCCATTATAATAAATGGCATATTTAGATACCTGTGCCCTTCAGCAGAAATATACAGAAAATCAATAGTTACCAAACACTAAATTAAATTTAGATGAACCCCTTAAAACTATAACAGTTACTGAATTCCTCTTTTGTTCTTGGATTAATAGACATCACAGCAGCTGGTTATTAGTTTATTTGCCTGCTATTGCTTTAAAAGCTGCTGCTGCTGAACGTGACGCGGATCTGACACGCATCTCTCTTGACCTTTTCTGAGCCACTTCCGGTCTTAAAGTCTCTTCTAATGAGTGGACGAGTTGAATCGGGTGTTGTAGATGAGGGAGACAGTGCTGGGGTGTCTCAGGACAGTTTTAAAACCATTTCAGAGACATGTTCTTAAATGTGACGCATATATAACATATTGCATGCATGCACACAGTTTTTTGGTAACATGCCTTAACTGGCGGCACAACTAGGACATTGCATGCACGTAGTTTCTTTCGCTGTTTTATATGAAATGATACAGACTAAAGTGCGCACCGGAACCTTTGTGCGTGTATTTGAAGAGCGCGCGTTACGAGCACAGAATATTTTCCACGCTCGCTTGACTCGTGCCTGGCGCGTATGGAGCTTATAATATGACAAAACTATTTGAATTTGAATTGTGTAAATTTGAATTATTGACAAGTGTCATTTAACAAAACTGAATATTATGTGTAATTTACATGAATTTAATTTTTTTAAACTCGAATAATGAACATTTGAAATTGAACACAATTAAAAAAAAATTGTTCTGAATTCTTGACTGCAAATATACAGTTTTTTAAAATACAGCTTCAAGTTTTCAAGATAAAGAAGAAATTCGGAACATCAAATTCAATATTAAGAATTCAAAACTCAGAAATTCAGAGCGTACAGAAAGTAGGCCAGAGGTCTTCCAGAGGGAAGAGTAGACGATCTCCGAAAAGTCAAACGAAGCGTTTACTACGAGTCTGTGACCGGGAGGGGACATGTTCTGTTAACTTAGGCTAGTTTTGTCCTGGCCACAACATATTAACTCGTGGGAGTGTAATTATGTGGCCACGAGTTTAATGTGTAAATAAAACTGCGTAACCATAGCAACCTGGGATTATCAGTGATGGATAAAACATTTTTCTCCATCCCGCATCCCACAGCGTTGTAAATCTGTTTACTGATCGTGTCTTTTTATTTAATATTTGTATAATTATATTATTATATTAACTGGTTAGGGTTACATTTTTTATGTTTATTGTTATATATGCTTATTTCCCTTTCAATTCGTGTAGAGCTTTACCAAATTAACATTCTGTATAATTATTAATATGCTACCATATTTTGCAAATATTGTAAGCGCTTATGCCAATTAAGTTTTGAATTTATGATTGTCTTAACACCCATATGTGACAACGAGCATGTTGTGTTTTTACAAATGAGACTACACAAATTATTAATTCCTCAACGAAACACTATATTTATAACAGTCTATTAATTAGCTGAAATAAATTTAAATATATGTTAAATTTAACCTTTAAACTGCACTTCCAGTAAACAATTCCCGTTATTAATATAGCATAATCCAAGCTTTATCGGCATTTACAGTTGGCTGTAGGCTATAACCAATAATAATAATAATTTACATTTAAACAATTATATATGTAACCCCCCCAGGGTCCAGACCATCCTCACTCGATCTTGCTCCGAGCGGGTCGCGAACCCGGGATTCCGGCGCGGGAGGCGGGCGCTCTAACAAGTAACGCCAAAGGCTACAGCATCTGTCGCTAGAGCGCCTCTTTTTGAGGTCAGGAGAGCGAGGTTTACACACAGCCCTTACTGGCATACATCCGTTACATATATAAAAAACTTTTTGGAAAAAGACGATCAGTTAAAATTTCCATTATGTAACTATGGCAATGTCTGGCCCGAGACCGCACAAACACTTCCACTACGAGAGAAAGCGGCAGCGGCATGGCGATTCCAGGATCACCTCGACAAAACGATCTCGCGGCCACGACATTTAATCACACTCCCAAGAGTTAATATGTTGTGGCCAGGACAAAACTAGCCTAAGTTTACAGAACACGTCCCCTCCCGGTCACAGACTCGTAGTAAACGCTTCGTTTGACTTTTCGGAGATCGTCTACTCTTCCCTCTGGAAGACCTCTGACCTACTTTCTGTACGCTCTGAATTTCTGCACTTTGAATTTTAAATATTGAATTTGATGTTCCGAATTTCTTCTTAAACTTGAAAACTTGAAGTTGTATTTTTAAAAACGAATTTGTATTTTTAAAAACAAATTTTGATATTTGCAGTCAAAGATTTCAGAACAAAAAATCCGCTGTCTGAAAATACGTCTATTAAAAACTGCCATAAAAAATTCAATTGTGTTAAACTTGAAATGTTCAATATTCGAGTAAAACAAAAATCTAATTCAGAACTATGTTAAATTACACATAATATTCAGTTTTGTTAAATGACACTTGTCAATAATTCAAATTTACACAATTCAAATTCAAATAGTTTTGTCATATTATAAGCTCCATAGGCGCGGAGGCGATGTTAGAGCGCGCGTCTGAAACGTCTCCCATTTGATGTGGTCATAAAGACGTTCTGCATTTAAATAAACGCAATCCTTTTCAAGAAAAAAGAGACGGAGGCAGCAGTTGTGAATTGGGTTGCCAACCTTAGCTCCACCCCTGCGTTAATTGCGTTAAATATTTTTAATACGTTAATCTGAAAAAAATAATCTCCTTCGTTAACGTGCTAATTTTGACTCCACTATTATGTGTGTATATATATATATATATATATATATATATATATCCTGTAGATGTACAAAATTAATAAAATAATTATTTAAAATATAATTAATGGAATATGCATGTATATATTCATTAGATATATTATAATGTATATTATATAAAAATATATAGGTATGTGATTTTTTTAAAGAAAAAATTAATATATTTAAAAATAAACTACATTTAAAATTATATAATTTATTATGTGTGTGTGTGTGTGTGTGTGTATACATATATATATATATATATATATATATATATATATAATTTGTAAATAAAAAAACGTATAAAATATGTATATTTTATTATAGAAAATAAATATATAATATAAAATATATATTTAGTATAGACTATAAATATTTATAAATAAAGATACATGTGTAAAATATAAAATGTATATATATTAAAATATTACATGTATATATGAAGACTTCAGATGCAAAATCTCTAGGTCCATCTGAGATCTGCAATATATTTGCCTCCTCAGCTCAGATTCAGCAAAGGAATTGTAATTTAAAAAGCATCTCAGTTCAATTCTGTATGGCGCACAGCCTGTTATCCACCCCTCCTCTCTGCTTTCCCTCATTTTCTTTGACTTTTCCCTTTTCTTGTTCCAAACATCCAGCCGTCGCTTTGCATCGCTTGCTTGTAGCCGTCCGTTTTAACCACCTCCTGTGTCCTCCATCACACTCCATCTTCGGCTTTTTCATCTGCCCTAAATTCTCTTTCATCCTCTTTCTGCACATTTTCTGTTCCTCCTCAGCCTCGTCGTCGTCTGCGTCTGAACAGCAGGCGGAGTGCGGCGGATTAAAGCACAAGTTCATCGGGGTTTTTCACTGGTCCCAGAACAGAGCCGTCTAAAGCTGCAGGATTTGCCTCAGACATTTCATCAGATATATGTAGGATGCATGAAAACTGTGTCATGCTTTACTCAAAACCCTCTCGACCTTCATGACCTTCTTTCTGTCTTTGAATGCAGAAGCGGATGTTCAATGAAAGTGAATGGATTTGACCATCAAGCCTCAACATGCACATCTTAAAAGCACAAAAAACACATTGCATGGAAAACAGTGGCCTGAGCGTGCACTTCCAAAGAAATACAGCTTTAGAGTGACTTGAGGGTTAACAAATGACACGTGAGCCAATTTTCATTTTTTAAGTGAACAATTAATTTTTTTTAATCTGATGTGCACAGTTTTATGTTTGCCTTTTAGCAAATTTTTGTATTTTTGAGCAAATTAACCACTTTACAAGTGAGCACATTTTCTTTATTTAGCATACAAACCTTTAAATGAGTCTAAAAGGTGGCGTTTAATGTGTGAGTGAATTTGTATTTTCAAGTGAACAAACCCTTTAAATGAGTGATCTGTGCAGTTTTTGTTTGCAGGCGAACGAATTGTCATTTTTGAGTAAAAACAAAACAAATCCCCTTTAGATGAGTGTGATATGTGGGTTTTCTGTGTCTGCTGATTGTGTGTTCAGGTCAGATCAGCCGAGTCTGTATTCAGAGCACTTTTCTATCAGTGTTCGGTATTTCTCCATTATCAACATTAATTAATCATCAAACAGACAGACATATGCCTCTTAAAGAAGAGGGAATTCAAGGCAGTAAATTAGCATTCATGTTTCCAGGAGTTCTGCTGCAGGTATGAGGTGACAGAAATCCTTTCAGACTATATAAGTTCAGAATCTGCCAGTAATGGATCCCTGCGCTTATCTTTAATGTATGGAACATTTTCATTACTGCATTTTGGAGGTGGCTGATAGCGCTCGCCGGTGGAATGGATTGCTGTTGGAGAGCATTAGGATGTAAGGATCTCGTAAGATGTCACAGAACTGAACCTTCATTTCAACAGCACCCGGTCGGATCAGAGCAGATCTTCTCTATGGTTAGGATGAATGAATGTTTCTGTATTTCTGTAAAGGAGGTCTGTGGTGTGGCCTGCCATCTCTGCTTCATGTTCACTACAGAAACGGCTCTTGAGGTTGGATATCTGGATATCTGACTTGTAAAGTCAGGGCAGACTGATCGAGCCCACTTTAATGAGAAAGGTCATTTCCAAGAATTCTGAATTGACTTGAATTTTTTATTTTATATTTTTAGTAGTAGTAGTGTTATTTTGTTCTATTATTTATTATATTAATTGTATTGAAAAAAATCTAAAATTGTTATTTATTATATTAATTAATATATTGTTATTATTGTTTTATTTTATTTACTTTTTTTTACTTCATTTGTAGTCGATTGCAAAAAATTCAAAGGTAAATTTGTATCTAACTAATTTCTATTTAGATTAGCTTATGTTTTCATACATTTTTTAAAGGCGATTTCAGTTATATGCTTTCTAATAGTTTGTTAGCAATAATAATAATAATAATAATATCATTGTTAATAATTACACAGTTCATCTGTTTTATTGTATTTACATTTTTTTTGTTTATTTACTTTTCTTTTTTTTCTTTTTTTTTTGCATGTTGCTTCCAAAAAATATATAGTTATGTACATTTTAATTTGTATTATTTTTATATTTCTATTTATTTTTTATTCAACTTTAGCAGTTTAATACCTCAGCTTAAGCTAATTAGTTTAAAGTACTTGCCAAGGCAACATTTCTAATTTTACACTTTTACAGTAAAGTTTTTCATTAAATTCTTCAGTTTTATTGCAGTTACCGAAAATGATCTTTAACAATTTTAGTTTACAGTAACAAAAGTTGCTATCGTTTCATTTTATAGAATTGATTTATTTATATTCATTTTGGTGATTTATACGTTGTTTGTAAAAATACACTGCTACTATTGGCTTCTTTTGAGTGTCAATGTAGAAATGGGCTTTTCTCCCGCATCATGTGTCATCACGGGCTTTAAACAGCCAGATCGGCATGAAAAGAGATGCATCCATTAGCCATCCAGGTTAATAAAAAGATGGCGTGCTTGAAAGGACACTAAAACCTGCATTTATTCATACAAACGAGTGGCCATTTTGCCAATTACAGCCCTAAATGAGCTGCTAATAAGTTAAACGGTTTATTAGTGGCATCGCTCTGACAGCGACTGCAGTTTGTCTGATGTTCAGGATTGGAAAGGTTCAGAAAGAAAGCACAGATCGAGACACCGGTGTGTTAGTTTGCATATCAACCACAACCCTCAATTTACAGCCGCCGCGCCGGGAGAGAGGTGACTTTCAATTAGCTCAACTACAGTAATTAATCAATTACGAGGAGCAGCATGATGAAAACAGTAAACTGTTTGGCCCGTCAACGCCAGGACGGTGCATTAGCATCTCGTTTAGCACGTAGGGCTCGTTTTGCCGTATTCTTCCCCTTCTGTCTTCATCCGTCTTCCATCTTCCTCTCGTCGCTGGGGACAAAGATGATAGGAGAAGATTTATCGGGATTGACAGGCTTTTAGAGCTACGGCTTGAAAAGGTAAATTGAAGGAGGGTGGGAGCGGAGCGTATCCCATTCCTTTAAGGGACGCGCCAATTACTTATTCTTTCTGATGAAGTGGGAAGACGCTTCATGATCAGGTTAAAGACTAAACCCACTTTAGCTTGGCTCAGATTGCCCTCGCTCACCTGCCAAGACGCAGAGTTTTTCAGCAAACAGAAGAATAGCTGAAAGATTAGCGTTTACAGCCAGAGTTAGTGTCCGTTCACTCTGGACACGCTGCTATTGAACTGAAGGCACATGGTGGCTTATAAAGGGAATGTGTGAACGTTTAGTAAGTCCTGGTAGAAAATCAATTCATTGTCCCAAGTCATTTCTATGCATGTGCATATTTTGAGTTTTATTTTAATGAAGTGTATTCTGTTGCTTCGGTTCAGTTTGTTGATCATTGGGATTCATAGCATGCTCAAAGACAGATTTGATCAAACGTTCAGATTTTGACATGTATGAGATTGTGTTGAACAGAAGGTGTTGATAATGATGAACTTTGTGTTATAAGCACATTCAAGAGAAACAGCAAGCGCTTGGTAATGTACTGTATGTATTAAAACTAAACAATACTTTTTTGTTGCGATCAAACCGTCATAAGCTTTAAATATGATTCATGCACTGAAATTCTGCTATTAAATATACTCTATTTAAATTTAGTAATCATTTGGTAATTATTCAATTAAATAAAATGAATTTGTTATTCTTATTTTTATTATTTTCAAATAGTTTTTATTGTATTCATTAAACAACATTGCACCAGTTTTATTTTAGTATTATTTATCTACAATTATAGTATTTATTAATATTTTAAATTAGCTTTTATTTGTATATATTCAGTTTTCAAGTAACATTTATTATTTTTTTGGTCACTTTTTATTTTTTATTTGATTTTAAATCCCTTTAGAACTTAAGATAAAATTGCCAAGGCAACATTTCTAAGTTATTTTTTTAAATCAGCTTTATTACACTTACTAAAAATGATTTAGTCTTTTTATTTTTTATTTTTGGCTTTAGTAAACAATATTGTATCGCACGAGGCAGCCATACAGTTATTATTTTGGAAATTAATGCATTTTGTGTAAAACGTCTTGGCATTAGGCCTCTAATCAAACACTGAGTTAAAATAAAGATGTACGCATTGCCAAGATGTAGCTCATCCAGGCAATCCATGCATACACGAATCTGATACGCAAATCAGTGCGACTGTTTCATTAACAAAAACTGGTCTGACTGAACGGTTCATGAACCAAACATCGCTGGCCAGGACATCTCCCAGCGTGCCCGGAGCCATTGGTCTTTTGAGCGCTCAGCGCTGGACGGTGGCTGTGCCGGGACGGTTTGTGGGAGATGCTTGGGGTGGACAGATGGAGAAACGTGTTCCAGCGCGGGGAACGGCGGAGGCGTCAGTAATGCCTCATCACTGGCAGATGCCCCTCTCAAGGCCGAAATGTTTGCACTTGACTCTAAGCCCACCCACACATGCTTGGGTTTTTCACAAGTAGCAGGCTGTTATATAAGCTGAATTCAGATGGCTGGCTTGCGCTGGGAGTTCTGTTTTTAATGATAACTCAATAATAAGCCATCTTGAGAGACAAACTTCTGCAAAACAGTTGCAAATTATCTGTAAAACACTAGCTTTGGCTTCAGCACCGTGCACTGTGTTGCATCTAATTGACTGTGAATCGTTTGGCGTATAACGGTCTCTGAGAAACCAAAAGAGTCTGTGGGGAAATAAGAGTAACAACAAACTGGCTAACACTGAATCAGTGCGGGGAAAATAATGAAGGCATGAGAATGGAAATATAATGGTCAAATGTGATGAGGGTCACAAATTACTCGAAGTAAATAATCCTGAAGGCGTCTTGTGTTGCTATTAATGTAGAAGTGACAGAACAATTTAGTGATAGACCGATACATTGGCTGGATGATAATTCTTGCCATTTTGTTGTTATATTTTCACTGTCACTGTTTCATACTGCCTTTTATTAAAATAAATTAAAAATGTATTATATATATAATTAAAATATATATAAATTTGTTTTTGTTGTTAAATTAATTATGCTTTAAGTATTCATATTTTTGTCATATTTGTATTACTTTTAAAAAAATATTTGAACAGTATTATGCTGCATCTGAATCTGTTCATATTAACTTTAGTGTAAAGTGTTTTTTAGGAGTCATTTTTAACACTTGTGCTGTAGGTTTGTTTCGAGGGTACAGTAGCCTGTAGTTGCCTCCAGGTTTATGATGTTGGGTGGTCCACAGTTTTTATTTATTTATTATTTTATTTCTTGCTCCACCAGCTGAAAAAGTTTGTGAAGCATTGCTGGTGCAGAAGAGCGTGGCTGTTTTCTATTGTAGTGTCTGTCTGAGTTCCCCGCTGGTGTGCGCCGGGGTCTGCTTCACAGATCAGCGGCTTTTAATTAGGTCTGATGTGTGGCTCTGAGAGCGGCCTGAGAGCGGCTCTGAGAGACGCCTCTCACATCCAATCAGTCAGAGAGAGAGAGAGAGAGAGAGAGATAGAGGAGAGAGAGAGAGTGAGTGAGTGTTTGAGAGAAGAAACGGATGAACGGTCTAGTCTCTGTGGATTGTCCATCTCCAGCATCCAAGCATCTGACCAGCAGCTGTATACACCTCCTCAAACACAGCTCTCCGCTGGTGTTTGTGCTGTTGTTCCTGTGGCTCAGTGGTAGAAGCATTGTGTTAGCAGCGCAAAGGTTGTGGGTTTCAATTCCCAGGGAACACACGTACTGATAAAAAACTAAAACAATGTATAACCTGAATGCACTGTAAGTAATTTGGATAAAAGCATCTGCTAAATGCATAAATGTAAATGTTGCTGTGTCTACGGTTACCCATGAGGACTAGGTGATATTTATTGAATATTCAGAATATATTTGTGATTTTGCTTCAAGTTGGAAAGTTTGATTCATTTTACTGAACCAGTTCATGCTGGCTATGTCATTGAATCAATTAAATACTCTAATTCAACGAGTTTTTCCTCATATTAAAATATTATATTAAAAGTAATTATTTCATGAAGTTAATAAAACAAAAAAATCTGTTATTTTCAGCTTAGATTAATGTATTGAAAGTTATCATTTAAGGAATATATAAAAATTATATAATTATAGATAAAATATATTAATAGCTAAAATCCTACATACTTATTTTATTTTATTATTAATCATATATGTATTTTTATAATTTAGATCATTAATATGTAATATATATATATATATATATATGTGTGTGTATATGTATGTATGTGTATATATATATATACTTTATAGTAAAGATTTACAAATCATGCACCCACAATGTAAAAAATAATCTTGACTTGTTTATATTTATCCTAGATATTGATATGAAACATCTAGATTTTTTCTTTCCTTTTGACTATATCAAAAGGATGAAAAACATCTATTTGGGTGTTTTAGCCATTTCGCCCAGTCTTACATAACACTGAGAAATTGCTGTATTTTCACATCCGTCTTGAGCTGTTGTTGATTACGACTCTCTCATCCTGATTGTAGCTCATGGTGACACTTCTGTCTGTCCCCATGGGGAGGCTGCGGGTCCAGATCAATCTGAATCTAAAGCCATAATAAAGTTATTTAATGCTGACAGACACGCAGCGGATGAGATTACATGCCCTCATTAGGAGACGAGCTGCTGTTTCCACAGGACGTATTGGGGCTAAAGACTCGCTGTAATTAGAAAATGAAGTGGTGCCACTAACAGGAGCATAAAGCGTCTCGCTGCAGAATCAGTGCTCAAGATGAGCTGTTTTTAGCATAACAGGCTTGACTCAAACCACAGAACAGCTCACAGTTTGACGTGTCATTTGTTTTTACAGCTTATATTTTCTAGGACTTTTTACTCACAGTTTTCCGAGCCTCCATCATAATCCTGACGCTGAACGGTGCGGGGCCATCAGTGCCTTCGTTTGGATCCACTTCAAGATGAAAATAGCAAATATTCTATGAGTCATACTCTCCTGTCATCCTGTTGTCTATAAATAAAAAATATCTTATAATATTATTATAACTTTCAATTTATCACAATGTAAATCTATCATAAATAAAAAGATAATAAAAATGTATAATTAATCCATTTTAACTCAATAAATTAGAATGTCGTGGAAAAGTTCATTTATTTCAGTAATTCAACTCAAATTGTGAAACCTCGTGTATTAAATAAATGAAATGCACCACAGACTGAAATAGTTTAAGTCTTTGGTTCTTTTAATTGTGATGATTTTGGCTCACATTTAACAAAAACCCCCCAATTCACTCTCAACAACTTAGAATATGGTGACATGCCAATCAGCTAATCAACTCAAAACCACCTGCAAAGGTTTCCTGAGCCGTCAAAATGGTCTCTCAGTTGGTTCACTAGGCTACACAATCATGGGGAAAGACTGCTGATCTGACAGTTGTCCCAGAAGACAATCATTGACACACCCTTCACAAGGAGGGTAAGAAAACAAACATTCATTGCCAAAGAAGCTGTTCACAGAGTGCTGTATCCAAGCATGTTAACAGAAAGTTGAGTGGAAGGAAAAAGTGTGGAAGAAAAAGATGCACAACCAACCGAGAGAACCGCAGCTTATGAGGATTGTCAAGCAAAATCATTCAAGAATTTGGGTGAACTTCACAAGGAATGGACTGAGGCTGGGTCAAGGCATCAAGAGCACACACACACAGACGTGTCGAGGAATTTGGATACAGTTGTCATGAGAGCGTCTTACCTGGGGTAAGGAGAAGAAGAACGGACTGTTGCCAGTGGTCCAAAGTCCTCTTTACAGATGAGAGCAAGTTTTGTATTTCATTTGGAAACCAAGGTCCTAGAGTCTGGAGGAAGGGTGGAGAAGCTCATAGCCCAAGTCCAGTGTTAAGTTTACACAGTCTGTGATGATCGGGGGTGCAATGTCATCTGCTGGTGTTGGTCCATTGGGTTTTTTGAAAACCAACGTCAATGCACCTGTTTACCAAGAAATTTTGGAGCACTTCATGCTTCCTTCTGCTGACCAGCTTTTTAAAGATGCTGATTTCATTTTCCAGCAGGATTTGGCACCTGCCCACATTGCCAAAAGCACCAAAAGTTGGTTAAATGATCACGGTGTTGGTGTGCTTGACTGGCCAGCAAACTCACCAGACCTGAACATAGAGAATATATGGAGTATTATATGGGGGTCAAGAGGAAAATGAGACCAAAAAATGCAGATGAGCTGAAGGCCACTGTCAAAGAAACCTGGGCTTCCACACCACCTCAGCAGTGCCACAAACTGATCACCTCCATGCCACGCCGCATTGCTGCAGTAATTAAAGCAAAAAGAGCCCCTACCAAGTATTAAGTACATATACAGTAAATAAACATACTTTCCAGAAGGGACAATTCACTAAAATGTTTTTTTTTATTGGTCTTATGAAGTATTATAATTTGTTGAGAGTGAATTGGTGGTTTTTGTTAAATGTGAGCCAAAATCATCACAATTAAAAGAACCAAAGACTTAAACTACTTCAGTCTGTGTGCATTGAATTTATTTAGTACACGAGTTTCACAATTTGAGTTGAATTACTGAAATAAATGAACTTTTCCACGACATTCTAAACTATTGAGATGCACCTGTATATAAATGTATAATATGTTAAATTAGAGCAAGAAATTACACCGTTCACTGAAAAAATTGGTGTATGAATTATTTGAATTTATTTATTTATATACAACCCAAATTCCGGAAATGTTAGGATGTTTTTTTTAAATTTGAATAAAATGAAAACTAAAAGAATTTCAAATCACATAAGCCAATATTTATTCACAATAGAGCATAGATAACATAACAAATGTTTAAACTGAGAAATTAAAAAATGACATGTACAAAATGAGCTAATTTCAAATTTGATGCCTGCAATTTTTTGACCTTTTTTTTCTTTGTGACATTTAATTTCTCAATTCTCATTACTTTAATGTAAATCACTCTCGTTGTGATGCAAAATAAATAAATAAACCAAAATGTCATCAAGAGTACACATTCACCATTTAGAAGAAAAACAAATATATATACTTAAAATATCTGCAAAACAATTACGGTCATAAGGACCATCTTGAAAATGTCACAATGCTAAACACTTTAATGCTCCTAAAATATTCATGAATTAAAATATCTAATTTGATCTATTTTGATTGTAGGGTGAATTAAGACTTTGACAGGTAACATTATCTGTGCAGTCGTCTGCATGTTAAAGATGAAAATCCACTTGATCTGTGAAACATGTTGCTGCAGTTGCTCTTCCTCTCGTTCCTGTCGCTAACACGCTGAGACTGAGGCGGTATCAGCTGATTAAATCACGACGGGCCTCAGAGCCGTGATAAGGGCCGGCTCCGATCGGCTCATTCGGTCCTCCGGGGGTGAGATCCTCTGGGTGGCGTTTAATTAGCAACTCATTATGACTAGATGGAGAAAAAAACATCTGCTCTGAATGATTATACGAATAAGAAGTTGAATTTAGTAATTAAGACGCGTGGAAGCGTCCGGCGGGACGAGTGCTGTGGGTCTCGGAGGAGCCGGTCACACCTGGACTGAATTAGTGGAGTTTGGATGAACGTTTGGAGACGCCCTGTCTCACTGAATGCAGTCCAATCATCAGGATAGCAATTTACACACAGGTTAAGTACGGTTATGAACACACTCCCAAATAACAGAGTAGACGCTCTTAGAGATTTCTTATAAAGCTAACGGCGTAATCTAATCAAGACATCTCCCCGGGAGCCACTTACAGCAACCACGTGCAGAGAGCAAGCAAACAACACGAGGAAATGAAACGCACCCACTGATTTACATTTTAAACGATCATCTATTGTCACATTTATAGGAATGTTTTAGACATTTTAGAGAGAGAATCCTTTGATTGACTGATTGATTTCACAATACCAACTCTCATTACTGTAATGAAAATTATTCTTATTTCTGTCATGCAAAATTTTTATTCAGAATTTAACTGAAAATGCATTTTAAATTGAAAATATTTCCTGAATTTGAATTAAGTTTGCAAACATTCAGAATTGCAAATGAAATTTTAATAAAGGAAGTATAATTAAAAAGAACTGAAATTCACATAAATGTATTTTTTTACTAGAAATTAAAAATTTGCCAAGAAAAACTGGACAATGCGTTGTTTAAAAGTTTTGATAAATATATTTGAAAACCGATTTTAGGTATTACAATTTTTGTGAATAAATTAATATTTTTATTCAGCAAGGTGTGCATTAAATTGATCAAAGGGAACCGTAAATGCATTTGTAACGCTACAAAATATTTCTATTTCAACTAAATTCTGTTCTTTTGAACTTTCTATTCATCAAATAATTAAAAAAAATAAATAAAATGTTCCAGTTTCAACAAAAATATTTAGCAGCACAACTGTTTTCAACATTGATAATGATCAGAAATGTTTCTTGAGCAGCAAAAGCAGCATATTAGAATAATTTCTGAAGAATCATGTGACGTGAAAATTCAGATTTGATCACAGATATAAATTACATAAATATATTAACATAGAAAAACTGTTCTTTTAATAGTAATATTATTTAACACTTTTTTTTTTATTTATTTTTTATTATTATAATTTTTTTTAGATTTTCTGCATGGAATATCAATACAACAATTTGCAAAATGAATTGTATAAAATGATCCTTCCATGGTATTACTGATACTATCCCACTAAACACTTCCCTCCCTTAACTTCCCACAAAAAAACAAGACAGGTACAAATTAAAAATAATAGCAATTAAAAAGCATGAATAAAAATCGTATACATTTATATAGTAATGCTCAGCTTAAGTATCAAGACCGTTAGCCAGCAGATAATCCAAAAAGGGTCGCCACACTTTGTCAAAGGTCTTTAAAGAACCAGTGAGTGTTAGTCTAATTTCTTCCAGTTTAATACAAGTAAACACTTCTTTTAGCCATGTATCAAAGGAAGGGGGTGAGACGTGCTTCCACTTTAAAAGAATGAGGCGTCTTGCTAGTAAAGTAGTAAAGGCTAAAGCCTTTTGGACCGTTACTGAAATGTTAACATCTACTGTCAACCCAAAAATGGCCAAATCTATGTTGAAGGCATCTTTCAAAGTTTTTAATATTTTAGTCCAATACTCAAATAATTGAGTGCATTCCCACAACATGTGAATGAGATTGCTTGCACCTATTACATGCATCGCTGACAGAGGGGTATATTTTAGCAAGTCTAGCATTAGTATAGTAAACCCTATGTAGAATCTATTATTTAACACTTTTACTGTTTTTTTACTGTATTTTTTATTTAATAAATGCTACCTTAGTGAGCAGAAGAGACTTCTTTTAGAAATATTAAAAAAATCTTACCGGCCCAAAACATTTGGATGAATGAATCTACAAAAATGATCTTTAAAATGCTTTTTAAAATGCATAAAGTGTGCATAAAGCATTCACCTGCTCTCCAGATAGATTCCTGCACGCTCTTTCTTCTATTAGTCTTATTGCTGCTGTGATCTCTATAAAACATGTACATAAACATCTATTTGTAATAAATTAGTGGTTGTTTTGATGTGGTTTTGTTAATTGCACAAAATAACTTAGAAAGAAGGCGTTTGTGGTTTACAATCATAGCGACTTCATATAAACGTGACACTTCAGTGCTAGTGTAAATAGTGACTGACAAAACTTAACGAATTCACCGCAGAGTGTTTCCTACAGACTGGAGATGGGGGGGGGGGCAAATCATCTCCAGCCCAACAGAACAGACAGATCTTTGATTTAATCTCAGTCGATGTGTGGAGATTTGGGAGAAATACACTGGACCGTGCTTAACCTGCCTGACTCTGACTGAAGCCTGGCTCCTTCACACAGACGTCTCATTACACGTTCATACGTCAACGGGCTTGTGTTGCTGCTGAAGTATGAACAAATTCTCTTAAAACAAGATCAGTTTACCTGAGAAGCAACACTGAGGATATTAAAACTTGTTTTTGTATTTTATATTACTAGACTGAAATATTATAAACCAGTTAAAAACAAGATTTAATATATAAATATATTAACTGAAAAGCAAAATAGTCAATTTCACAAATAATTACAGAGAAATGACACGTGATGTTGAATTAAACATGACCTTTAAAAAATTGCATTTTCTTGTAAAATCTAATCCGTGTGTTATTTAAAATACATTTTTACAATGTATATAAAATATAAATAAATAATAAAATAGTTATAATTAATAATTTAGTCAGTACATATTTCATAATATGAGATCAAATTATATACAAAACATGCTAAAGATCGGTTTACTTGAGAAGCAACACGGTGGATATTAAAACTTGTGGGTATTTTTTTTTTTTACTTACTAAAAGATTGTTCATCTATTTTCAATTTATATTATTTTAAGGATTTTATGTTAACTAATTATAATTGTATTTAATAATATAATAAGAAGCCTTTTTGGATCTTTTAGAAAAAAGGAATATGATTTTAGTTCATATTTCATTTATTTGTAGAATTATGATCGGGCAAGTCACATTTAATTTAACATACATATTTCATGATTTCTTTGCCTTCTGATTTTCTCAAATGTGAGGTTAGTAGTGTATGCATTTATCCTGGACACGTCGTGCATTTGGAAGATGCCTTTATCTAAAGTGCTCATCCTGGGAATGACTTCAGCATTGGCTGTAGAAACACTGTGTCTGAATGTACTGAAGATCAAAATTCATCTCAGATGTACAGAAGGGATTTCCCTCACTCCAGTGAATGGACAGGTTATGGATGGGAGTGAACGGAGGGGTGTGTTTGTCTTTCTCAGATCAATAGCTCAACGCTGACGCTCTGAAAGACGATTTATGAGCCATAAAGGACAAGGCTTTCTCATCCACTCTGGCTCTCTTGAGCAGCTGTGTGATGGTTCACCGAGCGTTTGAGACGGGCCGAGGGGGTCCGGACAATGATTACGCTTTTGTGAAGCACCCAGGTGAAAATAGCCGAAAGAAGAGAAGAATATAATCCGTTTCTGCCGCAGTGTCCACGTCTGTTGTGACTCAACAGTTTGTGTCATTTACGGTGGGGTGTTTCTAATTAGATGATGTCCTTCAGTGGGTTTGGGTTATTTAAGTACACGGACAAACAATTTGGCGTAGAAACAAGTTTAATTCAGAAATTGATGAATGAAGAAATGCTATATGCGTGTAAAATATTCCAATAATCTTTGTTTTTAATTTACATAATATATATAAAAATATATTTCTTTCTGCTAAACAACTGCTAAACAAAGAAACAATATGATTAAAAATGGAAGCACAATATGCTCTTTAGTGCTTCTGCCATTTTGGGTTAAATGGAATATTAAGCCATTCTCATATTCATGTTCATTTTTTTGTCATCGTTTTTGGGCTTCAAGCTTTAAATAGGTGGTCCGAGCCCCTCAAAGTGTGCTGCACCTGCTAATGCATCTGTAATTCTGCAGCAGAAGCGTGTTAGCTTGAGTCGTTTCATTAGCATGTGCTGATGAGACACGATCTGCCTCTGAATTTGTACTTTTTAATGTTTTCCTGAGTCATCGTTGCGCTTGACAGCCCCTGGATCTCTCGTATTGAAAAAGAAAATGTTAGCAATACAGCAAAAGGTCATTTCTGACATGACGGCATATGTAGGGATGAAGCTATCAAATGATATTTTTTGGAAGTTCATGCAGCACTTGAATGGGTCAAAAAGAACGGTTTATCGCTGTGAACTTTGTCTCGTGTCGAGAAATAGCCGCACGTGGGCCTCGTTTCTGAGAAATGAGCGGAATGAAGTTCTGTGTAAATTGTTTGTACCATTCTTCAAACCATTCTTCATTAATAGTTGCACTTGTAGATTTCAGTGTCAGTTGTTTGTCCTTCAATGCAAAGTGCAGCAATTTACATAAGAATCATCTCATAATGAATGCAGATGTTTGCTGTGTGAAAGAGGCCAGATGTGTGATTAACATGACGTAATATTATTATGTTTTTGTATAATGTTATTAATAAATAATTTACATTTAGATAATAATACTAATGTAGTGCAGACCTGAATCACATTTAAAAAAGTATTTTTTTATTAAAATAAAATGTAAATCAAAAATACTTGTATTCAAAAACAGTCTGTGAAACAGGCCTTATTTGCTTCTCAAGTCCTTTTAATGATTTTTAACTATCAGATGAGTCAAAAAGGCTCATTATAAAAAAAGACTAAAGATATATTAATTGATATAATTATATAGAATAATAAGCATTGGTAGTATTTTGTAAAATGTATAACAAAGAAACAGTATGATGTAAAATGAAGATGTGCAAACTTGATTTACAGTTAAAACTTTAACATTTGTATTAAAATAAAAATAGAAAAGTTTTAAGAAACTTAAATATTATTACAGTTAATATGTTAATGCCTTTTTGCCAATATATATATATATATATATATATATATAATATTATATAAGAATATAATGCTATAATAATATATTATTGATATTAAAATTATAAATATATAATATAATGTAATGAAAACCTGATTTGTAAATCATATTTATAAAATTGTTATTATTATTATTATTATTATTGGACAAGATATTTGGAAATGACCCAATAATCTAGTGCAAACATTATCTCTAGGTCAATCCATCTTATATTCACATTTATTTATCAAAACAGCAAAAGACCATTAAAATCCTTCAGTGAAGCCTAATTAATATTCATGAACCACTGTCCCCAGCACTTTCTAATACAAAGTGACGCCTGTTTTGAAGGTCCCCGAGATGCAGTGCTGAGAGTCTGACCTTGTAGCGG
The DNA here is from genome assembly GCA_003573665.1 of Oxygymnocypris stewartii. Lineage (NCBI taxonomy): Eukaryota > Metazoa > Chordata > Actinopteri > Cypriniformes > Cyprinidae > Oxygymnocypris > Oxygymnocypris stewartii. The sequence goes on from QVTF01018747.1 coordinate 93,627, forward strand.
AGGGTCAGAGGTGTAATTTTCAGAGGGACGAGTTCAGTGCTCCTATTAGTTGAGCACGGCGCGGGAATTAATTAGAAGCATGTGCAGCTCTATAAATGATAAATGGTCTGCAGTAAGTGGAGGCTATGTATGTCACTCTTTTGTGCATTGCATTATTCATACTGACGGCGTTCTGGGTTTTTTCAATGCAAGCAGGGCAGCGATTGTCATGCATCCTCAATTATTTCTCTTTTTTGTTGTCTCGTGTCACGTTAACCTTCCTCGTCTCGTCCCCGTGCCCGGTTTGTCTCCGCTGACCTTTCTTGTGATCCCAGAGCACAGCTGATCATTTCTAACATCTGTTTGTGAAAGGGCAAATAAGTGTAGAGCGCTTAAACTGTGACCCCAGGGCAGAGATGAGGAAAGCTTGTTAAAGAATTAAAAGAGTAATAGACTCGCACAACTATTTGCCCGTCTGTGGCGTTCTCCTTACCTTCAGTGCAGTGTTTTGATTGTTTGTGAATGAATCTTTTGAGTGAACACGTCATCAGTGCATGGAAATGGACATTTAAGTGTGAGCTTTGAAAGAGCCTTTCAATGGCTAAATATATTCATCCGAGTCTATTGTTAATTGAAATATTAAAAATAAAATATAACAAATCCTATATTACAAATTAATCCAATGACAATATTACAAAACAAAAAAGAAATGTAAATAAAAATATATATTTAATTTATTAAAATATTTGTAATGTTATGATTAATAACACACAAAAGGAGCTTTTCAGTGGTCAAGATAAGACAAGGATCAAAGAGATATGATGATTCAGTCAGTGTGGAAAAACTTGACTGGTCTGCAGAAAGCAGCTGAACACCTCTGGTGTGACTTTAAATGAGCCACAAACTCATCACCAAACACTAATGACTTTATCTTCACGTCTTTTGCTTGGCATCACGAGCCCGCTCTCCTTTGCTTCAGTTTTGGTTTATTATAAGCAAAATAGTTTGCAATAGAGCCCCATTTTGTCGGCCGTCAACGTCACTTAATCTTCTACTTTTTCTTTGATGAACAAGCCAGGCCGACTTCTCCAGAACGTCCAGACTAGAGGTCTTCACGGGTCCCAAAATTCGTACCCGAACCCGAAGAGACCCGTAAATATGCTGCACGGAACCGACCCGGACCCGACCATTATTCGAAAGTTGGACCCGCAACCCGGCTGGGAAGACACAGACCCGACTGCACCCAAATTTTTTTTTGCCTTAAACTGTTAACTTAGTTGCCTTCTCACTGACTGCATGCGATGCAATCCTCTTTGCCAATAAATTTCCATCCATGTTAGGCTGTTCCTTTCTCTTGCCGACAGAAATAGCCTTCTTAATCCACTATTCCAGCTTTAAAAGTCTACTTGCTACCCGCTGGATTTTACCTCTTTATATTCATTTTGTCTGAGCTTTTTTTTCACATCACTCATGAAGGAATCCATGATCACCGACCGTCCGCTTGTATTAACTCCGCCCACGCTCTGCTTCTTGCGACTGAGGTCGCGCGCCACGCTGTTTTTTTTTTTTTTTTTACACCTTATTCCCGCTCATACTTTTCTCATCCTAATTTTACAAGTTGCAAGTTACAAAACACACATAAAGTGCCAACTGACACTGATCACTGGCAGGTGCGGTGTTCTCCGATCGACTCGGGTATTACACACAATGTTAAACAGACCCGGGTCCTCGGGTCTCGGGTCCTTTGTGAAGACCTCTAGTCCAGACGGCCAGTCCGCCCCTGCTCATGTGTAAAGATGAGTCTGACAGAAAGTGTTACTGAACGGATCATTTTGGTGAACTTTGAACGTTTCAGTGGGAATGATCCAGAAGAAGTGAGTGAGATGAATTGAAATGGCCAGCACTACAGCAGCGGCCTGTATTACCCAGCCCTCCCCTCGCCTCTACTTCAAACAAGGCCTGTTTTCTTCCTACGTCTGTGGGCCACAAGAGGACTGGTATTAGGGGAAGAGAGCTGGGAAAGGTGGAAAGACAAGAGCAGAGAGGAGGAGAGAACACATCCATGCATGACAATGAGGAGAGCATTCAATTAGCAGCAGTTCATGGCCTCTGATGATTACCTAAGACAGGCGGCCGATCCCGGTCTCTCACTGATTCAAGTAGAAGGAGGACAGAACGAACAGAGCGGGAAGTGTTACAATCCTCCTTACGGTCCGAACAGGTACAGAGTGTAAGAGAGGACAAGTGTGGAGAATGGTAATTGGCTGAATGTCTAGAAACCTGTCAAGACTGTGACCCGGGCATATTTCACCCCGAAATCAGAAGAAGAAACGGAAAAAATAGATCTTGCTCAAAGAAAATGATGTCTACTGAGACTTTTTGTATTTTGTATATAAAATTGGTTTAAAAGGAAAAATAATTAATAAAAAAAATGAAAACGAATCCAAACTGTAATAAATAAACACATATAAAAATATATATTACATTTTGAATTAATTTTAATTAATTTTAATTTTTAATTTTTAGTAATGTTGCTGTGTTTTTGTAATTTTTATTGTGGAATTATAATTTTTTTTAATATGTCTATATAGTTTGTATTAATTTTATTTCTAGTTTTAGTTATTTTAGTACATCCAGTTAAATAAAAAAGAGAAACATTCTTAAAAAACATTCTTGGCAACTTGTCGAAATAAAATATAGTTTTTTTATATTATGTAATTTGAATTAATGTTTATTTTTCTTCAGGTAACAGTTTCTATTGTTTTAGATTTAGCTTTCACTCCTTTTACAATCCAGTTAATTTCTAATGCATAAAACCATAAATGCATCAAATTACAAATTAAAATCAGTTGCAAATGGTAATTCATGTTGACTTTAAACCCATTTTCTCAATTGTCATAATTGTAATGCAAAAAGAAAAACATATTATATTATATTATAAAAAATGTATATATTTAAAAACAGTAAAAAAAATATCAAGGTTGTATAATTTATTCTGATTTAAAAATGTATGTTTTTATTGCATTACAGTAAAAATAATTTACTGATATTCATCTTTTGAGAATTACAAAACAACAATACAGTACAGTAGTGAGAATTCGCCCTGAAATTGTAATAAATAAATACATTATTTTTAATGAAAAAATAGACTTAATTGTCATCATGTAAAATATTTAGTATTTATTTTGAGGGTGCAGCATGACCAGTAAACGTTTTGATGAGTCTGCCAATCATCTTTAACCATGAGGATCTGGGCGGGGCTTAGCAGCACAGCACTCTCTGATTGGTCATGTGTGGAACATAATTAATTTGATCTACTCACTGTAATTTTTCATGTTAACGCTTCTCTGTGTGATTATTCTGCCGGTGAATTAACATCTAGACGGCAGTAGTTTGTGATTACCGGAAAGAGCTTTTTCATTTTAGAGAGATTAAAGCAGTTTCATTTGTATCTCATTTGTACAACTCTTGGAATGAAATGAACGGATCTACTATTGTTCCTTTATTCTCCTCAGACTGGGCTTTCTGAGGCATCAGGCGGTTATTAGCCGACAGCGCTTGGCGTCTCGTCATGCACTCATGAGTTCAAGTCGTTCTGTAGCGTGTGCAATCAACGAGTCTTTGGGTTCATATTACGGCACAGATTTAAAGGTCACGCAGTAACTAACACGGCAAAACACAATGACATTATAACTAACCAGTCAAACTGCTTCCCGAGTCCCGGCACATTTATTTATTCTACCTTCCTGATAGAAATTGTCACTGATGATATTTGCGGATGATGGACTTGTTATGTCTGCGTCATGCTTAATTTTCGACGTGAAAGGCCCGACGCTGTCTGCATCACCGCGCTCGTTCATCATATTGACAGTTATATTATTTATCATCAAGATGGATCATCTGGTAATTTGTACAGCCAGTACCGTCTCTATTGGGTAGCGCTTGCTCGCCTTTCATCGCCGAAGACTCCTGCACTTTAAAGGCCGTTTTAATTGAATGTGTTCATAGTAAGATTGGTGGCGAGGCGCTGAAGAAATCCATCATCGGCAGACTTTCTATTTAAATCCTGGAACGTCTCATTTAATGTTAGCGGCGACGGCGTCAGGTAACGGAGTGTGTTTGTGTGTTCGCTGTCTGTTTTTCCTGGCTTTCATTCATGGAAAATCACTCGTCAAGTGTTGTACGTGCATAACATTAATGTTAGTCATACTGTGACACAGACTTCAGATCAGTCAGCTGTAGGTTTGAAAGAAAGCTAAACTCTAATGTGCTGGAAATGTAAAATTACAATTTACTCATGGGTTGTCATGTTATTTGCCCTGTGAGGCTCAACATTACATATATTCAAATATAAAACAGTTGACATTTTACTGTATTTTTTTTGAGTCATGGTTAGAATGAGAGTGATTATATTATAAGAGCATAATATTAAATTCACATGGTAAAAAGTTTGGATATGCAAGATTAAGAAGCATTATCTGCTCACCAAGGCTGCATTTATTTGATCAAAAGTACAGTAAAAATGTTAATAATGTGAAATATTATTACCATTCCAAAGAATTGTTTTCTATTTGATTATAGTTAAAATTGTATTTATTGCAGTGATCAAAGCTGTATTTTCAGCATCATTACATTAGTTTTCAGTGTCACATAAACTTCAGAAATCATTCTAATACGCTGATTTGATGCTCAATTATTATCAGGTATTACTGTTGCTCAATTATTCATAACAGATATTATTTTGACCCCTCACATGACAGAATAACATGAAAAGATGAGTAAATTGTAATTTTGTTAACCACTGCATTAAACAGAGCTGTATTAGTATTTTAGGTGTAAATAAATAATATAAATTTCATATATAGTCTATATATTTATACACACACACACAATTAATAAGAGTTTTTGTTTGCATAATATATGTGTGTGATCTGTGTATATTTATTATGAATATACAAATACACACATACAGTATGTAAAATATTTACATGTCTCTTGTTATATTCATATAATAATATATAGTTGACATTTTTGGAAACTTTTCAAATAAATATATGGCCTGTCTGTACAATGAACACAATTGCAAACATATATGCTGCATGTAAAGCCTGCTCGTGACTGACCGTAGACAGACACACTGTACTCGACTATAACGCTCGTGATGTCCAGCGAGGAGAAGAAAGGTGAGGAAAGACAAGCGTGCGATGGCTTTACTCCCACTGCGCCACATACACTGCCTTTCATGCTTAATAATGTCTCCCAAAGCCACTGACCTACTCCATTCAATTCTAGACCAATTCTGTCTGGCACTTTATTCTTTTTATATGAGGAGGAAAAAAGAAGACAAATAAATCATCAGAATTTGAGCGTTCAGACGTCAGTGGGGAGGATATGGCAAGGGGAATCAGTAAATATGATTGCCTCGGTAATTAAGAAGAGAAGACGAGGGGGAGCGAGAAGAAAGCTGAGCTCAAATGGTTGGAGGAAGGTGTTAGTCCTATCTGTAATGTGTTTGCCACCAGATTACAAAGAGAAAAACCGATGGATTACTGACAATATTACTGCGTTTACTGTTCGCTTCAGCTCTGGAGATACTTCAGACCTCACTATTACTGCTGCAGAATTAGTTCAGATATTTCAGTTATTGACCGATAATGCTCGGCGTTTCAATATTTGATTATCAAAGAGCAATTTTACATGCTTTGCAGGTTTAAACTCTTATAACTGCATTACGCCTAGAAATCGACGGATAGTTGGCTTATAATTGACTGATATTTTACAGATAATCAACTTATAATTCATCATATAATTTATATGATCTCTATGATACATACCAATATTTACCGGATCTTTAAAGAATTTCAGTCTACAACACTATTACAAAACTTTGTTTCAACCAAGAACAGTGTTTGCAAATAAAGGAACCTTTTTTTGGTGTGAATTACTTTTTATAGTTTGTCTTTTGCAAAAACATGTATAACATTTTATTCACAAGTTCTGACAGCTCAAAACAAAGGTGAAAATAAACTTAATTTTGTTTGCAAAACAATTTTGCATAATTGTAATACTATTATTAATAATAATAATAATAATAATAATAAAGCATTCACCCTTTTAATTTATTTTTGGGCATAAATTATTTCATACTTCATCTTTAGCCATTAATTTGCAAGTTATACATAGCACAAAACAAAGATGAAAATAAACTTAAAATGTAATTTATTAAGCCATTTGGCATAAATGTAATGGTATTAATAACAATAATAATAACAGTTGTTCACAGGCAAATTCAATTTTATTATGTAAATAAAATTAGCAAAAATTGTAGCATCATAAAAGTAGCTCAAAGCAAGCATGACAATAAAATTACATTTGCAAATTAATTTTGCATAAACATAATGGCAATAATAATAATATTTTCTGGATATTAGTTACCAGGTATTTCATTAAAAATCATTTAAATCATTAAACAAATGTACACATTAAAAGTACATTGCAAAAACAGGTTTTAACTTTTAATTCAAGACATTGCACCCTGAACATTCCCAATGAATTCCTATTAAAAATGAATGTTTTGTGAATATTTAACGTCAGTGTTTCTTTGAAATATTCTTTGAAATATATCTTTGAAAAGCTGAATGAGACAGATTGGCAGCTATAGATCCTCAGTAAAGTCACAGTACCGATTCGTGGACGGTAAACTTGTTTTTACGACAAGCGTTTCATCCGTAAAAGCTGTGATTTAGTTTGTGTTCATGTTGATGCAGATTCCACCGGCTGTTACATCATTGCACTCTTTCTGCTGTGATTTGCGCAGAGGGAATACTGTAGTGTACTTGTGTAATATTGGTGTTCATGTTGACTCCAGCATCAGATGAGCGCGTGAGGTGTGTGTTTGCAGTCGTGGTGAAAGGCTGAGATCAATCGCTCCGTCGCGTGCATCTTCAAGGAATCGTGCTTGATGAGAGAGTGGGATCAATAGAGAACGGGATTGGCCGAATGACAATATCCCAGCGCTCGGCTCTCGCAGCGAGGGCCTTCCAGGAACCCAGAGGCCAAACTTTGTCCATCTGGAAGCGTCCGTATGCCCTCACCGGCAGATGGCAAATTGAGCATTCAGAAGAGGAGTGATGGGCACGATCTGCAGGTGATGTGAGGAGATGAGAGTAGAGCGCTGTGATCCTCTAATATACAGCAAACCTGAGTCTCTGGGGATTTAAAGTCATTCTGAATCAAATTCACTTCATATATGTTCCTGTTCATACTGTGAACAATCCATCAGTTCACATTGTTCCAAAGACAAGATGATTTGATTTTAGGCCAGTACTTTTGATTTTTGATTTTTGTTTCCCTGCCACTTGTGCTGACTAAACAACCAAAATAATGACTTTTTTATTTTTAGCAGTAAATTATTTATTATTTAATTTTGTACTTCTTTAATTCTATTCTTAGCAGTGTTTTTATATTTGCTAGAAATACTACTTTATCATTATTAATTTTATTTTATATTTTTAATTTACATTTTTTAACTGTGCATTTTTATATTTGCTAGAGTAACATTTTAATTTATTTAAATTAAATATTTAGGTGGTTTAATTCAAGATAAATTTAAATTGTAGTCAAATATTTTGTTTTCACTTTATTACATTTTTTTATTTTTTTTATTTTAATATAAAATATTTTCATTTATATATTTTGTACTAATCTTATTTAAATAAATAAATAAAATTAACAGTGTATGTTTTTATATTTGTTAGAAATAATATTTTTAGTTTATTCGAATCCTTATTTTAAAATTACATTATTTTATATTCATTTTAATTTTTGTGCATTTTAGATTTTCTTTTTCATTTAATTTTTTTATACAGTATTTTGAAAAAAGTTTCAAAATGTGATACATTTTTGAAAAAAAAAAAACAGTTCTTCGGAATATCTTTGGCATTCTTCATAAAGCTTTGGAACGGCATGAGAATGAGTAAATGAAGAACGTTTTACTCATAAATATGACATGTGATGGAAGTAAATGGTTTGTGAGCGTCACTTCACAATGACATGCAGTGGCCCACGCTCACGTACTCGTACAAGTGCAGTGTACTTGAAGATGTGGCGTGTATCTAAACACCTCCGCCAGAGCACCTACGAATGAGCCGGTGGCGTGTGTGTTTCCTGTCTGAGAGCGCTCCAATCATGGCTAATGTGTATTGAGAGCTCGTGTGTGATGCACAGACACACACACATACACGCTTGCATATAAACACACACATTGCGCTCATGCCAAGTCCAGCAATGCGGCAGATTTTTTCCCTCCTCCCTACTGTGGCTGTTGCCATGGCAACAAGCTCCGGATTTCTGGATTTGAAAAGTTGAATCTGACATGAAGTGAGCGTCTCCGGGGGGGCGGTGGGGATAATAAGAGGGGTGTGGACCGGAGCAGG
>QVTF01018749.1:0-2500 GCA_003573665.1 Oxygymnocypris stewartii
AAACTTAATTTGCTGACACTGAAACTTACTAAAAAGTTACATTTAGATACAAAAAATCTAAATAATAACATTTAGAATTAATGGCAACCCAACAAAAAAAATTACAAAATGATTAAAAGTTCAATGATTAAAAATAACAACCAGAAATAGTCAATAAAAAATTGAGTAAAAGGCAAATAAAACAATAAATAAATGAAAATACACAAAATAAAGGATAACTATTAAGTTTTAATAACATAAAATTAAAAGTAAAAATGAAACATTTAGAAAATGTATATATAGTTTTTTATATATTTACAAATATACAATAATTGTCAAAAATATATATTTGCTAAAATATGTTTCGAAGTGTATTTATGTAAAATCCTATATAATATTTCCCTATTTTGTGTGTGGGTGTTTTTGAAAATACATTCAAAGCATTTAAAAATATATTTAAATATATATTTTTAAGCCAAGAAAATACATTCACATGTCAAATTTATGAAAAACGTTATTTTTCTGTAACACGTGTATAACACATCTGAGTAAAAATCTGCAAGGAACATACTTTACAGCGTAAAGAAATTATAAATATTCCATCCACGTTTGCATTAGTCTTTATGTAAGCTACAGTAAAAGTATTTTTGCCCTCAAAATATATTTTGAAGTTTGCTTTGGTATGATATTTTTGATTTTAAAACTATTCATATAGAGTTTCACTGTTAACAACATATATTTAGCATATTTAAATGTATAATTTGGGCAGAAACAAATCTTTATTTGCTGTATATGAGAATAGAATATAAAGTTTGTGTGATATTTAACACAGATGTAGTCGTTGAGTCAGAAGAATGGGTTCAGATGTCTGAGCATGATGTTTTATGATTTCTGTTCGTTTGTGTTCAGACTAGCATTTTTCTGTTATTAGAGGAAAGATGAACATGTGTAGGCGGTAGATGCAGAGCTCTATTTATGGCACTGGTTCATGCTTCGTCAGGTGTTTATTGTCCGTGTTTAAGTGTCTTATAGTTGAACCAATGTAAGTCTGAATGTAGTGTATTTTCAGTTAGCAGAACGTGCAAACATTTTTGCATAATCAATACATGCATGTTTTATTTTTTTGCATGAAATATAAATGAATGTCTTGATGATACACTTATTTATTCTCCTGGAATATTTCTCACCCAAAGCTGAACAATTTAACAATTGTATTTGCATCTCTTTTCCATATGACAATTCATAGTGACTAAGAATATCAAAAACAACTAAAACATCCTAATTAGTCTGCACAGCATGTTACTTCTCTTTAGTCATATACATACATACTGTATACATATACATAGCTTTGTGAGAAATGCACTGACAAAAAGTCCAAAATAAAATGTAACATTATTGATGCAATCTAAATGCATTCATTTATACCAACATATGGGTTCAAACAGATTTAGAAAAAAATGCACATTCTCCATTCTGCATATTCAAAATAGCCCCCTTTATTTAATAACATATGTGTGAACCAATGGTAAATGATACCAAAGCTGGCTAAAAACAATGCAAGTGAACAATACAACTGTTTTTCTTTTCCCACCACACCCTGTTTGCCAACGCAGTTGAGATTTCATTCATGAAGTTGTGAATTTGATACATGACGAGAAATATGACAACTTGAATATGAGTGTGTGAGTGTGTGTGTGCATGCTGGTGCTTGTGTGTGTGATTCAGGGACTTGTTTCATGGTGAAGTCATTTATTTCTCTCTCTGTGTGTGTGTGTGTGTGTGTGCATGCTGGTGCTTGTGTGTGAATGTGTGTGTGTGTGTGTGTGTGTGTGTGTGTGTGTGTAACGGATGTATGCCAGTAAGGGCTGTGTGTAAACCTCACTCCCCTAACCCCAAAAGAGGCGCTCTAGCGACTGACGCTAGAGGCTGTAGCCTTTGGCGTTCCTTGTTAGAGCGCCCGCCTCCTGCGCCGGAGTCCCGGGTTCGTGACCCGCTCGGTGAGTTGGTGTGGACCTGTGTCAGGGGGGGTTACACATGTGTGTGTGTGTGTGTGTGTGTGTGTGTCTGTGTGTGTGTGTGCATGCTGGTGCTTGTGTGTGTGATTCAGTGACTTGTTTCATGGTGAAGTCATTTCTTTCTCTCTCTCTGTGTGTGCGTGCGTGTGTGTGTGTGTGATTCAGGGACTTGTTTCATGGTGAAGTCATTTCTTTCTCTCTCTCTCTATGTGTGTGTGTGTGACTGTGTATGTGTGTGTGAGTGTGTGTGTGAAGAGATGAGCAAAGGTAACCTACATCTCCTTTGTCTTTTGCCATATGACAATGGCTGTAAAAGGCCGTTGTAGTTTCCATGGCAACATGTCTGTGACAAAAAATCAGGTTATGGGTTAGCAGGTGCATGAACATGCATGTTTCTATATCTGCCAGATGTTTCATATTTTTTATCACCCCCCACATCAATCACACTCCCTCAGCATCTGAGGAAATATATCTGCAACAGGCATAAAAGTCACCTGTAACCATAA